>CAUYPK010160418.1:0-17078 GCA_963574355.1 Loris lydekkerianus | reverse complement strand
GTATAGAGTACAAAATTCTCCATCGATCAGTATATACCACGACACAGTAGAATAAATATTTATTGAGATATGGAGCTACAAAAACACATGACATTAAAATGGACAAAACCTTTGAAACAACCTAATACAAACACTAGTCCTGATAAGGGGCATGACTCAGATCCCACCATGACTCTAGACAGTTCCTGCTCTGTTGGCAAGATGTTGGGGAAGAGATGAGGGCAGGCAGAGCAATCCTTAAATGTCTAAGAACATGAACTTAGGTGTGAACATGGGGCACTGGGAGGATGGAGACATCATTAAAAAAGAGACGAAGAAGACAAGAAGGAATATGGGGAGGAATGAGGTGGACTCAGTTTGCACGTATTTTGGGGTAGGAAAGCAAGGCAGGGTCCACCCTCGCCTGTCTGCCTCCCAAGGGCCTACGATACACTCGCTCTCTAAGCATGAGTCCACGCATCTATTCCTACTTGGGGTCCCACGTTTGCAAACAGTGATTTTCTAAAAATTAACCTAACATGATGCCACTAAAACCAACCAGCCTAACCCTAGTGCAATGGTCTTGAAACTGTCTTGAAACCCAACAGAAATCACAGCACTTCAAGTTCAGACCCCAGTAACTCTATGAAAGGCTTCCCCTCCCATTTCCATTCTGATGGGCCAGATTAGATAATCTCCGGTGAAGCTGTCAGAACATTCTAATATTTGCAAATTGTGAAAGTTCAAGCAAGAGTCAGCTGTGTGGGAAAGAAGGGGAGGGTGCAGGGAGGAGTTGTTATCTTGGACCACTTAAGAAAAACAATCAAAAATCACTTTCAATGCCCACGCCTTCTGTCAAAAGGAGAAAAACATTAAAAAGCACTGTCTATTGGGGGAAAATATTCTATAAATTATTTTATTTCATGCACCAGCATTTACTCAGCACAGGCGTCAGTGACACCTCCCATTAGGTTTAATTTTAGGCCAGCAAGCACACCTCATATCGTATTGTCAGAGAAAGTTCCATTTCTCTCCAAGCCTGATGGGTGACTATTGTAATGTAAAACCCTTGGATTTAAATAACACAAGCAGATTCTATTATGAGGAGAAAGGTTTATATTTTGGAGTCTTTTTACTTCAAAGGAGCCCAGATACCAAACCATGAATTACCTGAAACAAAGGGCTTCAACGATCAGCCCTTCACCAGTTTCTTTAGGAAAAAGAGGACTTTACTTGACTAAGGAGCGGGACTAGGTGATCCAATTATCTCTCAGAAGCAGTCCCTGGTTCTCAAAATAAGGAAAACTGGAAGAGGGGTGAGGAATGACTCACCCCAGAGTGGCCCTGTCTCCCTCACTACTTCATCCTTAGCAGGGCTCCTGGGTCCTCAAGGGCTCCACTTCCCCCAAGGCATTGACTCTCCTGAACTCTTTAACTACCCAACACCCATGCTAATCTCCAGGGACAGTTTCCCAAGAAGTCTCACAGTATCCCATCCCCAGGAAACACAGAAGGGAAGCAATTAGGGCCAGAGAGAGAAAAGCCATGAGCTACAGCCTCCCAGGACTTCAGAGCCTCTCACAGGCCCGACCAGGCAGAGGCTGCCACATCATTAGGTCCATGTCAGCAACCTGGGAATCTTACCCGAATGTCCCCAGAGGAGATTTAGAGTAACTCAAGAGATCTTTTTTGAACATGACTATGTGCCAGGTGCTGGGCTAGAGACAGTTTCCATCCTCAACAAGCAGAGTCTGGTGGTCAGACAGCGCCACACTATAGCACCGGTCCTACAGTGTGACACACCAGTAAAGACAGAGGTCCCAAGTGTCTGAGCAGAACAGACAATTGGGAAAAATTTCCTGGTAGGGATCTTATGGGTCACATTCAAGACCATGATTATCAAAAATTAATCAGGTACTGTGTCTCTCTCTCCCACGTATGCATACAAACACACACACACAAAGACAAGAGGGACCAGACCCCAGGAAACAATACAAAACACAAAGGGAAATGGTATTATGGTGAGGGATTCAGGTTATATCCCACTCTGACTATCCTCCAAGAAGGTTCAAGTAAACTGCCCTTGTGCCAAAGTTACCTGATGGAAGGTCTGCTGAAGTGGCAAGTCTGACCTATACTGCTGGGGTCTGAATGTTTAGGCCCCCCCGCCAAGTTCTTATGTTGAATCTTCACCCCCAGATTGATGGTATCAGGAGGTGGAGCCTTTGGGAGGTTAGGTCATGGGGCAGAGTCCTCACAAAAGAGGCATGAGAGCAAGCTTTTGCCTCCTCTGCCACGTGACAGTGAAAAGTGATCCCTCACCGAATCTGCCGGCACCTTGATCTTGGACTTCCCAGCCTTTAGAACTGTGAGGAAGAGATTTCTATTGCTCACAGGCCATCCAGTCTATTTTGCTATAGGAGCCCCAACAGAATGAGACACATACCCGAGCAAGGCTGGTTTAAAGGACAGGAAGCACTCACTGCCCTGCTCTCCCATCGTGACATGTCATTAATCGCAGGAGTCCTGGATTACAAAGGAATTCAGGTAACAAATCATCTAATCGTCAGGAGAGATGGTAATGCAGTGGGAGGAACACCATACATAACTAAATTATCATATATGACATGGGACACAATGCAAAGGATGTCCTCTGACGAGGTGTACAGACCAGGAACCTCAGCACCGCTAGGAAGTCACTAGAAACACACACACAGACAGGTGGGATGGCATGGATCCAAAATCCCAGCTACTCAAGACATGGAGGTGGGAGGACCACTTGAGCCCAGAATGCCTGGGCAACACAGCAAGAACTTTTTGAAGAAGAAAGAAGAAGAAAAGAAAGAGAAATGTGAATCCTTGGGCCTCACCCCACACCTACTGAATCTGAAAGAATTTGCACTTCCAACAAACCCAAGAATTTGCACTTCCAACAAACTCTCAGGTGATGCTGATCCTTGGGATGAGCCACAGATCAAGAACTGCTTGAGGGAAAGTTCCCTTGGTGACTGGTGACACAACGACCATGATCAACAAGTAACACCAGACACTGACAGTTTCCGTAAACCAGACACTACATATGCAGCCTACAAGCATCACTTCATTTAATCCTCTCAACCTACAACATCCCACAATGAAACTGAGCCACAGAAATGTTTTTGGTTTGGGGGGGGATTTTTTTTTTTTAGAGACAGAGTCTCACCATGTCACCCTCGGTAGAGTGCTGTGGCGTCACAGCTCACAGCAACCTCAAACCCTTGGGCTTAAGTGATTCTCTTGCCTCAGCCTCCCAAGTAGCTGAGACTATAGGGGTCCACCACAATGCCCAGCTATTTTTTTGTTGCGGTTGTTTAGCTGGCCCGGGAAGGGTTCAAACTGCCACCCTCAGTGTATGCCGCTGGCACCACTGTGCTATGGGCACCAAGCCAAGCCACAGAAACGTTAAGGAGCTCATCCAAACATCCACAGATCTGAGATTTGAACCCCATGGGTCCTGCCTTTGAAGCCCACACTCCCAAACTTCACTCTGAAGGTTTACCAACAACTCCACCTCCAAGTGCAGGCACTGAGCCACTGCTGGAGTTTCCAGTGTGAGATGAGCATGTGAGACTGAGAAATCCTTGTGTGGAAAAAGCACTAACTGTGAGGAACAGAGCAGCCCCCAACACACTTCAGTGACTTATCATCTCTTTGTAGAATACTCATTTCTCCAGCACTTCCCTCCCCCACTGCATGGCACTCGGGGCCCTAACTACCACAATGTGTTATGTTGGCCTCTGCAGAAAAACCGTGGGTTTGCTCCCACTTAGAAATACTCCTCTGATTAGGGCCCTACTATGATTTACAGCCAGTCTCATATCACGAGCCAAGAACTAGGGAGCAGCAAGAGTAAAGACCTCCGTATCTTTCCAAAGCTTCCTGAACAATTTAACAGCAAAACAGTTTGGTCGGTCAAGGGGGAAGAGGAGGCACAAAACCCCAGAAATGGTGCACAGACCAAACCCCAACCCTACGTAAACATGACCTGACATCCAAAGCTAAAGGTGACCACCACTATTGGTCTATGCCAATCTCTTTCTCATGCCAAAGCCCTCAGAACCCTGAACTCCAAAACCCAGATCATTCAGCTCTCAGAATTGGTCACACCCACCCTCCCACCTGCTGTGAGGACATCTGCAAGAGAGGGAAAGGGAAGGGCAGAGACAAGGCACAGATGTGGGGCTTTGCGCAACTAGCTCTGGGCAGAAGGCAGAGTGGAGATGTTTTCCCTCCTCTCCACCTCTTGTCAACGTCTGCCTCTTGCCAAACTGCAGAGACCAGTGTTTGAAAGGAAAAGCGCACACCATATGCACGCTGACTAGATTTATCCCTCCTGATTCAGCCATGCACAGGAGGAATTTTCACCTCCAGAAAGGAAACTATCCAACCATTTGGCTCAATAAGCACTTAATGAGCGCCTACTGTGTGTCTTGTGCTGCACACTGATCATGAGGAGGAATGGATAGAAAATTAAAGAAAAGGCCTCCGCCATGTGGGAGTCCTGCCACTTACGTGACACTCACTTCCTCCTGCCGGGGTTTGGTTAACTTTAGGCAAACAAACCCTTTTTCACTGTAAGGTGGGGATAATAAATCCCATCTCGAAGGGCCATTATGAGCATTAAATGAGACACGAGTGGGAGAGAGCCTGGAACATAACAGGTACATAACAAGTACATAAACACCCCTGCCTCTTTCCTACCTCTTACTAAGTTTGGGGGAGATAGGAATTCACACAAACACATAACTTGGTGTTAAGTTGAAAAAGGCAGTTTCAGGGAGTTGGGGGCAGGAGAAATCAACATTGGCAGAAGGGCCTGGAAGCTACAGATGCTGAGCTGAGTTTTAATGGCTGAACAAAGTAGTGAAACGAAAACTTGCAAGAGGGGAGGCGGGGAGTATTCCTGGTGAAAAGACCGGGTCTGAGACTGGGGAATAAGGTGGGAGGGCAGGGACCAGCCTGGAAGATGGTTTTGACTCTTCCTGAGGAAGATGGGGAGATGGGGGTGTCTCTGAAGTGCTCCGCAAAGTTGTCCAGCTTGAAGGACAGAAGGTCAAAGACAAGAAGCCCAGCTCCACCTCCATAAACCTTCCCTGACGTAGGAAGGCCCGTTCCCCAAACTACCTGGATTCCTCCTCAAGGCTGCATCTGTGCCAGGCCAACCACACCTTTGGGAGAACAAGGGGGCCTTCAGAAATCTCCATTCAATTTCCAACATCAAAGAAGTTAGAAATAAACATTCAGTATTTCAGGGACTGGTTTACATTAGAGAACAGCATGGGGAGAAAAATCATGTAGTCATTTAAAAGGATTATCATTAATATCATAGAGGCATAGAAAAATGCTTTTGACATGTTAAGTGAAAAACAGCAGAACTCAAAACAATGTGTATAGTATTATCAAGAGATTGGTTTGGCAGATGGAGCACAGGCTCAGAACAGAAAGATCCAAGTTCTAATACTGACTCTGCAACTTAGGAGATGTGAGTCGGGGTCCTCAAACTTTTTAAACAGGGGGCCAATTCACTGTCCCTCAGACCATTGGAGGGCCAGACTATGGTTTAAAAAAAAAAACTATGAACAAATTCCTATGCACACTGCACATATCTTATTTTGAAGTAAAAAAACAAAAAGGGAACAAATACAATCACACCACCTCGTGTGGCCCATGGGCCGTAGTTTGAGGACCTCTGCTTTAGTCAGTTTAACTCTATTAAAGGAAAATAACAAAAGCAACCTTACCCAATTGCTTAAAGTGTTTTGTTTCTTTGGTTTTTTGAAGTTGCTAAACGTTTTAAATGCCTGGCTCATAGCTGAAGTTCAACTCCCCCAACTCCCCCTACTCCTACAACTTATACAAGGTAAGACAAGGATCTTTAGATGAAATTATAGATTTTTTGACCAGAAAGTAAGCTTTTTTAAACACAGAAAGTGAACTTTCTTGAAGGCATGGACTGTGTTTTGCTTACTACTGTGATCCCAGAACTCAACAAAAGCAGAATTAAGGTGACGAGTACAAAAGCTTTATTGCCACCACTACATACAGTTGTTTAAAAGATAGTCAAGAAATGCTATCAGTCTCTAGAAGACACCAAGAATGTGACCAGGAGCAGCCCATTTCTCCTCTCTGGAAGCCAGCTTCATTGCTCAAGGCACAGAGCCCAGAACCAAGCCTCTGAGCTCAGGAACCACCTCCACACCTGCACAGGCAGCCAGGGGCAGCCACGTCTCTCGGACACACACTGTGCCAGGGTTGGGTTCACCAGGAAAAGCCCAAAGTTCCCAAGGCCCTCCGGGACTGGAATTGTTGCTTCCAGGGTGTAGAAATGCAGGGCCACCAGTGCTGAGGCCTGAAGATGGCACTAACCATCACCCAGCAAGAAGCCCCACGCTCCCGCACAACCACACCAGTGCACCATTAGTGGGGCTGCTCACACTGAGGACAGTCACACAGGAGGACCCACTCTGCTGAGCAGAGGTGGCCATGCTGCCATGATCACTCCCTGCTCCACAACCCACCCCCTAAAATCCCTCATCTGAAAGGCTGAAACACCTTCAAACGCATTTCTGTCCTTCACTTTTATGTTTTTGATCTTCACTGAAATGTTAGAACAACCTGGCAACTCAAGCTTAATACACAGGGTTTCTACCCCAGTCCTCAGGCCATGTTGATGGTGGTGGAAGGTACTAGAATCTTGAGGGAAGTGGGGAGAAAGTTCACCCAAGGGTCAGGAGTATAGGGCCACTAAAGACACGCACTTGGCTCCTTCCTGCTGCTGACCCAGGGATGGAGCCCTACAGGTGACCAACCATAGACAGCCAAGAGGAAAGAAGTCCCTGAAGGCAACACCAGGCCCTGTGCTGGGTTCCTCACCCCCACCAATTTCCAGGTCCTTCTGAGAAAGTGGCAACTCCTTCCCCTCTGCAAAAGTCCAGCACTGTTCTACAACTCCAAGGCAGGCAAAGAAGTTGCTGGTTCCCTCACCCTCTTCTACTGCCCACGGCTTCACACACAGGGGCAGCACACATACATACACACACACACACCCTTGCACACCCACTTCATCTCACGGGAAGCTAAAATCAAGGCCGGATGCAATCAGTCACCAGTAAGAGGTTGAGGGGACGGTACCCAGGGAGACAACAGCACATACTCCAAAGCTCTTTACAGCAGGGCCCCGGAAGCCACCCGGCCTTTGGTTGGGTTGGGGAAGGTGGGGAGAGTGGTTGAGGTAAATAACTAACGGCATTTCAATTGATGATGCTCCCCCAGTGGCTCGCTGCTTCTTTATTGCAACATGCTCTCTATAAAAGCCGTTCTCCTCTCACAGGATGTGCTTGGGCAACATGTGATGTCATCATAAATCATCTCTCTTTCCCCCTCCTCCCTTTAAAATGTCAGCAGATTTCTTGGAGTTTTCTAAAAAGCCAAGAGAGCCAGCACCATCTCCCAGTTTTGGCAGGGAAACCTGCTCTCTTTCCCAAGACGTCTGTCTTCACTTTGTCCTCTTGCTCTCCCATAGGAGCTCTGCAGAGAGAAAGCCTTGAAGAGAACAGAAAGTCGCAGAAAGCATTTATGAAATAAGCTTTCCTTTCTACCCTTTCCAAATGCAGACTCTTTCTCTTGCTCCCTTTTTCCTCTCATCCTATTTTGGTGCACTTCCAGGGGAAGTGAATGTATAGCGAGCACTTTTAAACAAGGTCTAATACAATCCATGCCTCCAAGATACGAAGGCCATTAATCAGAACGAAGGCTTTGTGCAAGAGAGGCCACAGGCTGGACAGCTGCCATGGACCAGTAATGCTGGCAGGCTCCCACCACCCACCCCACCCCTGCCGGGGCTTGGCATTCACTCTTCCCATCCTACCCCCTCCCCAACCCTGTGCCCAACGTTCCCCCCAAAGGGCTTCTGTGAAAACCTTCTACCACAGGAGAAAAAAAGTTTGCCTCAGTCCAAGTTCACTGGACTAGAAAGAAATCATTATCATCACTTCAGCTACAGAAACTGAAAAGCAAAAGACAAAGCAAAACCAAGGCCAAGCATGGTGGCTCACGCCTGTAACCCTAGCACTCTGGGAGGCTGAGGCGGGTGGATTGCTCTGAGCTCACAGGTTCAAGACCAGCCTGAGCCAGAGCGAGACTGTCTCTAAAAAACAGCCGGGTATTGTGGTGAGTGCCTGCAGTCCCAGCTACTTGGGAGGCTGAGGCCATAGAATCACTTGAGCCCAAGAGTATGAGGTTGCTGTGAGTTATGATGCCACAGCACTGTACCAGGGGCAACAAAGTGAGACTCTGTCTCAAAAAAGAAAGAAAGGAAAAGAAAAATCCAAATCAATTCTAACTTGTGAGCGCTGGGGCTCTCGCAGAGGGGCCTCTATTGCTGGCTGAGGTGTGTTTGATCTTACTGGGTAGCCCTTGAGCCAAATCTACCTTCTGGAAGGGATCTTCCCAGAAAGAGCTCTGTGGTTAGAAACCATGGCTGCCCTATCCCCAACAGGCAACAGCCGTACCATAATGAAGAGACAAGGATGGCTCCGGCTTCCTAACGGCCCTTCTTTTTCCATCCTTGGGCCATGGTCAACAAGTCCCACCCCCTAAAAAAGAACCCCAGTTAACAAAGACAACTGGAAACAAAGGAACTCATGTATGAGGGAGAACAACAACATCTATGTGAAGTCCTTGGGGCTATTATGAATGTCCCTGAGCGCCCGCCCACCTCTCCCTCGCTCCTAAAAAAGAAAAAATTCTTTTTCTGGTCCAAGATGCCTGATGCTCTACAATTAGTACCTGATCCATTAGGATGAACCACTGGAAACGTAGCAGATATTCCTCCAAGATATTTTTACTGCCATCAGTCATTTATACCTAAGTATGAACAAGCAGGAGGTGCCTTGCAGCCTTGGTATCTGGCATAGTGCCCAGTGCCCAAAATTTATCCACACACCAAGTGTGGAGTCTTCCAGGAGCCCATCACATTATGTACCTGCGGGGAAGACTGTACCCTTTGTTTCTTCTTGTTTGCCTCCTCTTTCTCATTACCCTGACTGATCATGGTTCTTTATCTTGAAGAATGGTAAAAAGGAAGAAAAATCCAAGAGGGAAAAATAAGAGGAAAAAAGAGAGGGATAAGCAAGAGGTGCAGAGGGCAGAAGCCTAGGACAGTAACTTGATGTAACTTGGGCACTCCTTGTTGCTTGCTGAATAAACCAGAGACAACTGGTGGCCAAATGCTGTGCTGGTCAAGAAACAGCAAGTGGGAAGTCACCTGCCAGGGAAGCTCCCTGGCTCCCACTGTTTCACCCCTCCCTGCGATCGCTTGTGCCTTCCCTTCTGCCTGGAATGTCCCCCTCATCCTCCCAAACGACTCAGCCTGCTCTTCTTTTCAATCTCAGCTCAGATGTGCTACCACTCCAGGACACCACTAGGATGGGTTGACTGCCACTCGCCCGTGACCTCAGGGTCCTGTGCCTTCCTCCAGATTCCTCACTTCACCTGTTCCTTCTCTACTAAGGTGTTCGTCATCTTCAAATCAATAACACCTGCTCCCCACCTGACACACAGGAGCATTTGGTAACTCTGGACACATCAACTGAGTTGCTTAAAAAAAAAAAAAAAAAAAAATCACCATTTAAACCTAATTACTTGTTTGGGATTTTATCTTTTGCCTTTTCAGAGAGATTTAGTGAAGGATTTCCCAAAAGCTGAAAAAGGAGAATCTAGGGAGAAGCGGATGGTTTGGAAGGGAGAGAGATTCCCCATCAAATATGAGAAGGGTTAATTTAGCAAAGGGCGTTTCCTTTCCGGAATCTGTCCACAGGGTTAGGCCATACCACCTGAGATGGGAAATACTAGGAGGGGGGAAGGCACAGCCTCGCTTAGCCAAGGCAATCCAGACCCCTCGCCTTCAGGAGGGAATGAGCCTAGGACATTTTATCAATCCCTGATGGCTGCACAGCTGGCCAGAGTAGTTTGAGATGGCTTCAATAGAAGAAAAAGAGGTTGTCAATAAAGACATGCTAATGCTTACAGAACAGCGTAGGACTGAAGCAAAATCAACTCCCACCACACTCAGAGAAAGCAGAGAGCAATTGAAAGAACTTACCAAGGCAAAGAAAAAATGTACCATCATGGTTCCCCACCCCCAACCTCATCCATCCCCCAGGGATAGCTGGTTCCATCACTATAGACTCAGAACAAACTGAAGATGGGAGGGGAATAAAAGTCTCTCCCCCAATAAGCAAATCCTCTCCCATCGAAGGCCTTATATTACCTTTTGCAATCTCCCAGGCTCCCTTCTGGTAAGTTTCAAAGTCACCACCAACCAACCCTTTCTGACGCACAATGGCATTTAATAATTGCTTATGGTTCTCGCCTGGGAAGCCAGGCAAGCACCCACAATTCATTACATGTGTGACCTTTTGAGCCCTCAGCCCCCAAATGATTTTCACTCACTTTAATCTGAGTCCTATTCAAAACAGATCTGCTGTCAGCAGCCTGAATTCTGCTGCCCCATGGATGGGCAGTGCCTACAGCTAATCTTTTAGTGCCTTAATCATAAAATGCAGTACTTCCCCAGCTGTTTTCACCCAAATAGCCAGAAAAGGGGGTGAGCGGGGTGTGAAAAATGATGAATTATGAACTCCAGAGTAGTATTTCGTTAAGCAAGACTGGACGCCAAAACTTTAACTGTGCTCTCTGCCATTGAAAGGTCACTTTATAAAAAACCAAACAGAAAATTTTGAAGTCTCTGCATTTCACAGGGGAGCCCACCACCATATGCCAGGGCTGAGGGGGAAGACAGAAGTAGTGGTCAACATAAAATGTTTTTTAAAACATGGCCACTTCAGACTTTCTGCATCGTGGATGCCAAGCGTGTTCAACAGGTCTACAAATGCCCTGCATTAGCCTAAATTTAGTAGGTGTTAATTGAAATCAGAGCTGCAGTCGTTACCACCGACATGTTTCTAAATACTACCCAATAAATTTTTGTCTGTTTCAGATTCTCTGTGACAGCTGGCAATGAAAAAGCAAGAGAGGGCGCATAAAATGGTCTTCTTACCTTGTCCCACAGTGTGCATAGAAAAGGATGTCTGCGTGCAGATCCGGCCTCTGTCTGCACACACAGACATGTGGATGGATAAACACAAAATACATGTGCATGCTTTGCCCAGCTGAAGGTGAACAGAAGGCCATGTGCAAGGACACAGACGCACACTCTCTGGCAACTTCCACTGTACGAATACACCTCCATAGAAAGCAAACTGGGCCTCTCTCAACGTGACACAAACGTTCTAGTTTACAGTGGAAGGGGCTACACCTTAGATATCTTTTTCAGATGAGTTGATTTTCTTCCTTTCTCACTGGCTCGCCTCACCCCCTCCCTTCAGATAAGCTTTGTTCTAATTTACACAACAAAATAAAATTTCCTCCATAGCAAAGCATTTAAGGGTCAGCCAGGAAAAAGTCTGCAGTGCGTAGAATCCACAAGGAAGCTGGAAGGGGCCTTGGGAAAGAGAAAAAAGACAAAGAACCACTAGCTCTCCTGAGTTCCCTCAGAAAAATACCAGTCTCATCTTCTCGATGGCTCATTAGTTCGTTACTAGTTTACATGAAAAGAAAAGAGGTGGCTTTCTGCTCTGAGTCACGGTTCTAGCAGAAATAAAAATGAAAAGGGGAGAAGAGAGTCTGGCTTGGTGGCTCCACATATTCTGCCCTTCCTTGATCCTCTGATGACAATTTGAGGACTTTCCCAGATCCCAACAGTACTGTCTAACTTTGCTGGGGGTCTACTCCATCCGAAAATAAGCACTACAGTCAGCTTCCACTGAGCCAGGAGGAACCGTGGAGGTAATATGTTTACCACCGACACCAAAGGACTCCACTTCAGCCCCAGCAGCAGATCCTCATGCAGTCTTCTCCCCACATACATCCCATGGATGTGATTGTTCAAATGAGCATCAACTCAGGAGCCCTACTGCTCCTCGAGGCAAATTCCCTCCCTTCCTCCTCCTCCTCTCCGCCTTCCCTCCCTTTCTCTCTCATCCTTTTCCCCAGGTTTGGTACATGTCTGGCCCCAAACACACAGCTAACATATGTGCTCACATATCACACCCACAAGCTAGTACACACGCAGACCTGCTACATGCCTGTCCCCAACACACCACTCAAGTGTGCACAGAAACGTGACTGCTGCTGACACGAACACCACACACGCCTTCCTACCGCACACTGGGCACCTGTGCACACAAACATGCGCACCAACACACAGCCACACCTTCACAGAAGGCAGGGACCTTGGACTTAGGAGAGAGGCCTATCCCCCACCACAAAGGGCTGAAGAAAAATCAATGCATCTAAGCCACCTCTGAAGGGACCAGAAACATTTCTACAGAAAAAAATAATTTCTCAATGTGGAAATCATCTAGTTGATCCCAGAATTCTCCTAGACATCCCCACATTGTCTACAGGACCCACTCAGATCGTCCTAGGGAAGAATGAACTGAAGTCTTTGATACTCAACTGGGTCTGCCAATGATTCTTCATTCAGCATCACCCAGGAACTTGTCAGAAATGCAGTCTCGGGCCCCATCCCAGACCTACATATGGAATTAGACACTGCATTTTAACAAGATCCCCAGGGGATTAACGTACACACCCCCTAGGGTCCACCCGTCCTGTAACAAAGACATGCCCAGCTAAGGTCACCCTGTGCTCATCAACCCAAAATGTCCAAGCTCACCAGCTCATGCTGGAGCAGAGAGTGGGGTGCAGGAGCATTTCTCCACCGTCAGACCTGCTATCTCCCCTCTCACCAGCCACAACCGGAGTTAACAACAGAGCCTCGGGTGTCCAGAGCTCACCTGCATCTCTAAACCCACCAGGAGCACAGCGACACTAACCATTTCCTTCCCACTAATTGTCTCATCACTCTACAACTGCTGCTTTTTATTTCATTATGCTGCTCATCAGTCTCAGATAGGAACACAGCTGAAAAAGAAATTGGAGGGGAACGATTTCAGTATCTCAAAACACATGCAAATCAATTCTAGAATCCTACCTGGAATGTTTTTATTGAGACAATTCTGTGCCTTGTCTGAGAGATGACCTTATAATAAATAAATTCATATCTTGCAAAGGTAGATGTTCTCCCCACCTTATAAAGCTAATTATACTGGCATAACATAATATTTTCCTAAAATGCCTGATAACCTCATCCTGTTGACTCAGGAAATATTATTTTTAAATAGGTGTGATAGATACAAACTGAAACACTCAGATTTCAATTCCAGCCCCAATTCCCGGATCCCCTCTCTGAGTAATTTAAGGACTTCCTCCAGATAGTTTTTCATATTCTTTTAACTGACATTTTATCTTTATACAGTATCTCACAGAATGAGCGCGCACTAAGACAATGACAGCCAAGAAGGCCTGTCATTTCTCATTCCGACAAAGACAGATGTCTTACACTGGCTTATGCCAATAATAGATCCGACAAAAAACAAAAGAGACTACACCTGGCGCTGATGTAAAGGCACCAATTCACATTTGTGACACTCATTTGTCAATTAACAGATTCCTCCCATTGTTGACACACGAGACTTAAAAGATGTGGGCTCGAATGTGATGAATTAAAAAAGACAGATGAGTAAGCTATGAGCTGCAAAGTAATGCTATAATGTGCTTTAGATATGAATATCAACTGACACCCCTGACAGGCCATACAAGGTTTTATTTCATTTTGCACTGTATCCAGGCTTCATACTTTGTCTTCTTTGTTCGCTTTTCATCAAGCTCCTAACATCTCATTCTGACAGCCAGAGACATTTAAGGCACTTTCGTTTCAAATGCAAGTTAGCGTACTTGATTTGTCATTAAAATGCAAAACGATTGCCGTTGCAGGTAAATGTAGGTATGCTTAAAAGGTTGGATCTGCAAAGGAAAAGCTGAAAATGGCTTGGGTTCCTCCTACAGGGGCTTTGCTAACCACCAGTGGGTCACCTCGCCCAGACTCTGCCTGACACGCCCTTGGGCACGGCCTGCCCAGAGAGACCTCAGGAGCTTCCTAACTCAGCAGAAGCCCTGGACCAGCTATAAACTCATAAATGAGCCAGGCCTGAGCAGAAAGCTTTGCCCTGCCCTGGAGGTGTTTGGCACGTCTGTGAGTCTACCTGTACTGGGACCAGTAGAAGCACATATCAGCGTTCAGCCTGTGAAGAGGAAACATGGCCAGGTAATGTCAAGATGCTCAAATGAGTCCTCCCATGGAGCCCCCATTTGACCCCTGCCCCACCTCCGATGGGGAAGGAGGAAACGCCAAACGCTAGTCTCTCCTTTGGGAGACAGAAGACCCGTCGGATGGGGGTGATGGGGTTCAGGACACATTTCCACCTTGGTATTTGAGAAAACAGCAGAAGCAGGAAGGTCTCTCACCTTCTACTGCCCCTGTCCCCTGAAGAAGGCCATAAAACCCAGGAAGGTCACTGTGGGACCTTCCCAGCCTTTCTCCCCTGAAGGGAGGAGACCTTCACTCTACAGATGCACTCTCTCCACCCAGAACAAAGAAACACAGCAACATGGAGAAGAATTTGCACAACAGGCCTTGCAAAGTCCTCCCCAGTTTCTCCCCATTATCTGGCGCTTTCTTGTCCAATCTACTTCACAACTATCCACTCCTCCATCAAACTTGGCATAAAAGAATACACAGGTGGACCTGCTTCTGTGGGTCTTTACTTCCAAAGCCTCCTGTGTCACATAAAATTTACATGAAATATATCTGTAAGCTTTTCTTTTGTTAATCTGTCTTTTGTAACAGGGTCTCAACCATGAACCTAGCTAGGGGTGAGGACAGACATTGCTTTTGCCTAGAGGGGCTTTATAGGAAGCTTTTTTTGTTTTAATGGCTCTTAATTCAGTAAGTTCACTCTTTGGGAAATTACCTGGATGAAACAATGAAAACAGTGAAATAACATTCCATGGGTAAAAATGTTCATCATAGCATGTCTTATTAGTACCAAAAAGTGGAAAACAGTATATAAATGTGTCAATAAGAAAATGGCCGAATTATGGCACATCTATGTGAAAAGTTATTAGGTAATCACTAGAAAACCATATTATCCAAGAAAACTAAATCACATAATATAACATTAAGGAAAATAAAATAGAATACAAGACCTTATATATAGCCTAATCCCAATTTTGTAAACTTTTTTTTACTCAAATGTTAATAGTGGTTTATTGTTCATCAGCAGGATTATGGATTATTTTTCATTTCTTTCTGTATATTTTTCTGTATTTAAAAAAATTTTTTTTGAGACAGAGTCTCATTATGTCACCCTCAGTAGAGTGCCATGGTGTCACTACTTAGAGCAACCTCAATCTCTTAGGCTTACGCGATTCTCTTGCATCAACCTCCTAAAGTAACTGGGACTACAGGCGCCTGCCACAACGCCTGGCTATTTTGTTGTTATTGTTGCAGTTCTCATTGTTGTTTTAGCTGGCCCCAGCCAGGTTTGAACCCACCAACCTTGGTGTGTGGCTATGAGCGCAAAGCCGGTATTTTTTAATTTTTTATACAACGAATATGTATTACTTGCTATTCTCTTGCCTCAGTCTCCCAAATAGCTGGGACTACAGGCACCCACCACAACACCCGGCTATTTTTTTGAGATGGGGTCTCACTCTGGCTCAGACTGGACTTGAACCTGTGAGCTCAGGCAATCCACCCGCCTCAGCCTCCCAAGTGTTAGGATTACAGGCGTGAGCCACTGTGCCCAGACCAATTTTCTTTGTTAAAAGAAAAGTATCAGACCAGTGTTTCTCAAACTGTTTTCCAGGGAATAGGAGGGTACCACAAGGGGCTTCAGAGTTTCTCCAAATGATTAATTTGAATTTAACTTTTAAGTTACTTTAACCATTTTTAAACCTATAATTTAGAAGCAGTATATACTTATTTTATGTTATATGCTAGATTTTAACACACTGGAGGATACTGGCACATTATCTTTTGCTGTCAAATTAACTCATTTTGTGCCGATATCAAAATAAAAGTTTTTCCTCCCAATTGTTTAGTTAAAGAATAATCTGATATTGCAAGAAGAACTACTTGAGTGTATCAGCATTTAGATACTGCACGCTCAAATCCAACTACAAGCATAGTCTGAACACTAGCACCAGTATAAAACTGCATTTTGTCTCAAACCCAGTGCTATGGTTTGAGTGCATCCCCCAACGTCCATGTGTTGAAAAGTTAATCCCCAGTGCAACAATGTCGGGAAGTAGAGCCTTACGGAAGGCGTTTTAGGTCATGAGGGCCCCACCTTCATGAATGGATTAATACCATTTGCAAAATGGCTTGAGGCTGCAAGTTTAATCTCTCACTCTCTCCAGATTTCTTGCCCTTCCACCTTCACCATGGGATGATGCAGCAAGGAGGCCCTCACCAGAGGCAGCCCCTTGAACATAAACTTCTTAAGCCTCCAGAACCATAAGCCAATACAGTTCTGTTTGTTACAGATTGGACAGTCTCAGTCTGTTACAGCAGCACAGAACAGACTGAGATATTCAGTGTTCATCTGAGTAGCCCCACTGCTTTTGCTGACTCACCCAAAATAAATAAACAAATATATATACATACAAGTATATTTTTATTTAAAAAAAAATTTGTGTGTGTGTGTATATACATATATATATTTCTTAATCCTAAAGATAATTCTGCTCAAAAACAAACAGAAGAATCAAAAATGAAACAAACCGTTTTGGGGATATCTGCTTTTTTGGTTTATCTTCTACACACAGGGGTCCTCAAACTGCGGCCTACAGGCCACATGAGGCAGTGTGATTGTATTTGTTCCCGTTTTGTTTTTTTTTGTTTGTTTGTTTGTTTTAATTGTTGGGGATTCATTGAGGGTACAATAAGCCAGGTTACACTGATTGCATTTGTTAGGTAAAGTCCCTCTTGCAATCCTGTCTTGCCCCCAGAAGGTGTGGCACACACCAAGGCCCCAGCCCCTCCCTCCTTTCCTCTCTGTGCTCTTCCTTTCCCCACCCCTCCCTCCTTCTTT
>CAUYPK010160411.1:0-59433 GCA_963574355.1 Loris lydekkerianus | reverse complement strand
GGGGGGGGGTCCGGCGGGCGGCGGGGCCCACCGCGTGGGGGCGGGGGGGGACTGCGGGGGGGGGCGGCCACAGGCTGGGGGAGTGGGGGAACTGAGGGTCTGGGAGGGCACACTCTGGGGGAGTTGGGGGACGCAGGGTCTGGGAGGCCACACGCTGGGGGAGTCGGGGGACATAGGGTCTGGAAGGGCACATGCTGGGGGAGTCGGGGGGCTGAGGGTCTGGGAGGGCACACGCCAGGGGAGTCGGGAAACTGAGGGTCTGGGAGGCCACTTGCTGGGGGAGTTGGGAAGTTGTATCTGTCTGATGCTCACAGCTGGCTCAGTCTCCAGGTGTCTGAAGATGCTCTAGCAAGCTCAGTCCCCTCCCTGGCAGAGCAGTGACTGGGTCTTCCTGGAGCCTCTTTATTTACCTGATGACCAAGTGCCTGGGAACAGCGCACCTGACAGCTGATGGTCAAGCAGAGCACAGGGGACTAACCACTGTGCGGCTCCTGGGGTGGGAGCTTAGCAGGCCTTCATTTCTGTGTCCTGTGCAGGCTGGTCCCGGCTAAGCCTGCTGCTCCGGCCTCTTTGTCAGGCATTTGTTCTCATGAGACCCGCTCTGGCCAATGTCCCTCTCAGCGCAGTGCTGTGGGTCTGACGCTTAGACTCCAGCCCCAGCCTGCCTCCTTGTTTCCCTGCCCCTCATACTTCACAGAAATGAATCTGGAGTGTCGGGCCTGCCATGCAGGGTGAATTGTTCAGTGTCACGCTGGCCTCAGAAGCAGATGTGCAGTGGTGTGTGTGCAGAGTGGAGCATGAGCTTCCCCATTCCCAGGGAGAAATGATTAAAAGTGACACGCTCAGGCTGGGTTATCCCTGTCTCTCCATCCGTGTACCACCCACCCACCTATCCTATCGAAATAAGACCTGTGGGAGGCACTTAGGGTAAGGAGGGGTGTGGCCTGTGAGTGGTGGCTTGTGCCGGGTGCTGTCCCTAGTGTGAACAGACGTGGACACCCCAAGATGTGATGCAGGTGGTGGTCTGATCAGAAAGGAGGCCTGGATCCAACCTCATCCTTGCTGGGTACCCTCCCTCCACAGGGACAGCGGCTGTCCTCTGTGCTGGACCCCTCCTGTGAGGCCTTCAGATGGGGGGACTGTGATACAATGGCAAGTGATCCCTAGTTAGAGCGGGGTGTGTACAGAAGTTGCTCTGTAGCTTTGCACTAGATTATTTTTCATCTAAGTTTACATTCATAAAGGTAAGTGTGCAAATGGACCAACCAGAAAGGAATCTGCTACTGATGGATTTGTGCACACAGCTCCACCCTCCATGAGCTGGTCCATTTATTAAACCGTCATCCCATTCACTTTTCTCCACACCTTCACTGGGTGGGGTATGGGTCCGCAGTGGCCATGCACTAGAACCAGCTCTTCTAAATGTTAACATTTAAATGTTAACAGCTCATCCCTTTTAAGGTGAAATGCTGTGGAAAGTACATTAAGTGGCTAGAGCTAGACATTTTTTCTTTCTTTTTTTTTTTTTTTTTTTTTTTGTAGAGACAGATTCTCCTGCCTCAGCCTCCCGAGCAGCTGGGACTACAGGCGCCCGCCACAACGCCCAGCTATTTATTGCTTGCACTTCAGCCGGGGCTGGGTTTGAACCTGCCACCCTCAGTATATGGGGTGGGCGCCCTACTCACTGAGCCACAGGCGCCACCCTAGAGCTGGACATTGATGCTGGACATTGATGCATTTCTTGATACTATGTATTTTTTGGAGGGTGGGGGATGGATTCCAGTTAAAGCTGTGAGCTTAGGCGGGGTCCTGGCAAAGGTGCAGACCCCACACCTCGTTCACCACCACAGTGAGGTTCACAAGTCAGAAGGGGAGGCCGACTGACTTATCCAGCTGTGCCGTCTAGAAATATTGACATGTCCCTGAGGGACGTGCCTTGGCAGGTGGAGCGGCCCCTGAGGATGTGCTTTGGCAGGTGGAGCGGCCCCTGAGGATGTGCTTTCTTTCATGTTTGCGGTGTAGTCGGCAACACCACCCCATGCGTGTGAGTTCATGTGGAGTTATAAACACTCAGGGTAAACATATCCCTTTTCAATCTCTCGGGAATCGCCAGGTCGTGAGCAAACCACTTCTATTCCTTACTGTGCTCCATGGATGACTCTGGGTAGACATTCCCATCATTCAAGATTAAATTTAAGAGGCTTTCGCACAATTGAGTATTTCCAGGCAGCACTCGTGTTGTGTGTGACTTGTGACTGCTGAATGCTGGCGGGCTCCGTGCTGTGTCAGTGGGGTCTGTATTGATGGGATCTGAGCATCAGTTCACGTCCTGGTACAGTTTCACTCATTTGTAAGAAGGTTTTTTTCTGTTCTCGTCTAGGGTTACCAGGGCATGGTGGATGGCGGCAAGAACATCGCGGAAGCCAACTGGGAGAGTGTCTCCAACATCCTGCAGGTGGTGGGTACCGTGCTGCTGTCTCTTTCTCTAAGTTAGAAAGTAATTCTTTCAGTTTGAAATCTTTTATGCTTGTGCTATAGCACTACTTGAAACAGATTAATGTGCTGTCATTGTCTCAAGAACACATTTTTGAGTTGTCATTTAATTCAGTTAAAACAATGAAAAGCTGTATGTGAAGTAAATTCAGTGACCCTTGCAGAAAAAAGTCACGTGTGCAGCCCGTTTGGTGCTTCTGGTGGTTGGCTGTTTCCAGGTCGGACTAATGACCTTGGGGCGTCTCTGGTTTGTTAGTGCCACGTGCTCAGCTGCGACAACGTGAGCCCTTGGGGTTTTGCACACCCTTTGGCACAAAGTGGAGCAAAGGCTGGGAAGACCCTGCCTGGCTGCTTCTGAGTGCTGCGGACTTCATGGGGACACGTGTCCCTGTTCTGGACTGAGCCAGGGTGGCTTCCTTGGTTGAGAGCACAAAGAGAGGTGGGGACCACCTCGGGGGAGACAGGCAGTTTTAAAGACTTAGCTCAGCGCTCTGTGAGTTTAAGGTAAACTGGGAGTTTTATATCTAATAAAGTCGGGGGACCCTTTCACTTAGGAAGCTCCTACATCAGTTTAGAAGCAGAGATGGTATGGATAGGATGGACTTTGTGAAAAGCTCTTTGCTTGTGGTTTGATCTTATGTGGCAAGTCGTAATTTATCTCCTCTGGAGGTCTGGGTGATCAAATTCAATTTTCTTAAGATTTAGCCTTTTAAAAGGAGTGGGGGCGTAGCACAGAGCAAGCCGACTGGCCCCAGATTCTGTTGCTTCTACTTGAGCAGTGGGCGGGTGGTCGACCTGCTTCTCCACAGCTCGGAGCCGCGGCTCCTTTCTGGCTCCTTGTGACCTGCCGAGCTCACCTGGAGGAGGCCTGATGTGTCCCTGGGGGACGGACAGCCTTGCTGTGGCGAGGCCTGCTCTGCGTGTGCTTGGCTGGTGGCTGCTGAGAGTCCATCCTCGTGTCCTCCACGGCCCTCTGGGAACACTGTGTGGCTCTTTGTCCATAGAATTCTAGATGGGAGGGGAAAGGGCCAGGTGCAATGGTTTACACCTGTGATCCCAGCAGGTGGAGAGACTGAGGTGGGAGGATTATTCAAGGTCAGAAGTTTTGAGTCCATCCTGGGTGGGCAACATAGTGAGACCCCATCTCTTTAAAAAAAAAAAAAAAAAATTCCAGTTTCGGACAGAAAATAGGGCAATCATAGACTTTCATAGTTGACTGACCCCAAAGGTGAAGTGGAGGAGACCCTGCACTCCCAAGCACTGTGTGTGAGGACAGGCCTGCAGGAGTGCTGGGCGGGCCCGTCTGGCCTCTGTCCAGCGCCTCTATCTCTCCCAGGGCGGCACGATCATCGGCAGTGCGCGCTGTAAGGCCTTCCGCACCCGCGAGGGCCGCCTGAAGGCCGCCTACAACTTAACCCAGCTGGGCATCACCAACCTGTGTGTGATTGGCGGGGACGGCAGCCTCACCGGGGCCAACATCTTCCGGAAGGAGTGGACTGAGCTTCTGGAGGAGCTGGCCCAGAACGGTGAGTTTCGCACCCATGCTGCCGGGTTCCCCCCCCACAATGGCCCTCAAAGACAGGTCTTTTCTTTATGTTTATTTATGGGTGAGGAATCAGAGGCTATAGAGGAAGAGGCCCCAGGGCCCAGCTGTGGGGTCCAGCCCTTGGGCACCAGTGTCCGCACTTGAGTCCTCACACCACGTCCCTCTAGTACACTAGCACTTCTTAATACTTCAAGTTTTTGTAAGACTTTATTTGGGTGATAAATATCTGCCTTTGCATCACCTTTCTTCTCCTTTGACACTGTCCAGGGGGGATTTCTGAGAACCCTACACGTGTGCAGTTTTTTCTCTTTTCAAGCTGATGTTATGTAATTCCGATGTAATACAAAATATGACCAGCAAAAGCGTATTTTGGGGACTCATAGCACCTCTGTGGAAGGTATGAACTGGAGACAAAGCAGCTGACCCCATGTTTTGTGAGACTCTCCTTGAGGAGTGGAGACCAGCTGCCTAGTTGGCCAAAGCAAGGGCTCCCAGTGTCCTCTTGTCCAGCTGGGTCTGCTGGACGCGAGCCCACAGGTGGCAGGGGAGAGGCTGGTGCCCCAAGTGCAGGTGCATGTTCACCCCCCAGCCATTCTAACCTCCCTCCTGCAGAGTCAACCCAGCCAGGTCCCACTCCCCGAAGACAGATGAGAATCAGTATGAAGGTGGTGTAGGATCTTGGGGCTGCCTGTTCTCTACAGCTGTTGCCGGGTAGTACTAGGGTTTTTATCCGCTGATTACGGCGTGCAGAGCCTTTCTTTTGTTCTTACAATTTGCTGCTCTTATCTGAGTACCACATAGCAGCTCACATCTTGAGTAACTGCTTCCACCTCTGGCCCTGCTTTCCTTAGTGTACTGAACCAGGTGGCTGGAGTTCTGAGAAAGTAGTAATATAAAAAGGGGAGGATGGCTGGGGCCTTTGCCCTCTGCCGCCGTGCCCCACGCTCAGGGCACCTGTCTAGTGTTTGCCGCCACGCAGGCCAGATTGAGGAGAAGGCCGTGCAGAAGTACGCCCACCTCAACGTGGTTGGCATGGTGGGCTCTATCGACAACGACTTCTGCGGCACGGACATGACCATTGGCACTGACTCGGCCCTGCACAGGATCATCGAGGTCATTGATGCCATCATGACTACCGCACAGAGGTAGGAGGGCTCGGAGGGGCGTCCTGGTGGGGTGTTAGATAAGTGGGCATCAGCCACGCTGACCTCATAGCCTCACGGCCTGTGTTTGTGTGGAGTGTCCCAGGTCGTGGTTCTTGACAAAAGTGACCGACTTTGGCCTGTACGGTGATTTCCTTGGAAAGAGGTCAAGAAAGTGCCCTGCGAGTCTGAGTGTGTCTCAGGCACCAGCAGGCAGGTGTGAAGGTGCAGCTGGAGAGACGGCATCACTGAGGCCCCTCTGCTCTCCAGAATGGGCTGAGCTGCTCCTGTGTGGGCAGCCAGTTTGGGGAAGCTGAGGCACCTGCGGCATCACAGGCAGGGTGGCATGTGGCACTGTCCCTGTCATGGTAAGTGGACGTCCCTTTCTTCTTTTCCAGCCACCAGAGGACCTTCGTTCTGGAGGTCATGGGGAGACACTGTGGGTGCGTATCTGCAGACCCGACTCCAGTGCAGGAACCCTGGAGTTGTCCGTCCTGTGCCCTGCACTCCTCCTGGGGAAACCCCTCCGGCAGTTTACATTTCTGATTTGTATTGTACGGTTGGATCTGCCCAAATCTGTCACTGAGCTGGGTGCCCTGGGGGTGCCCCGGGGACAGTCCCCACTGACTCTGCTGCTTTGTCCTTGAAGGTACTTGGCCCTGGTGAGCGCCTTGGCCTGCGGGGCGGACTGGGTGTTCCTCCCAGAATCTCCACCACAGGAAGGCTGGGAGCAGCTGCTGTGTGAGAAGCTCTCAGAGGTAATTCACGTCTGTCACCCAGGGGGCCCACTGGCTGCTGAGTTCAGAACGGCCTTTAGCGTCTCCACCTGGACAGCATTTTAAGGTCCAGCGACTCACAGGCGCTTCACGTGCTGAATGTCTTCCTGATGTCACAGTGATGTCTGTTTTTCATTCCGAGCAGGGTTCTAGTTTTACATACAGAGGGTGCCCTGTGATTACAGCTGTTATGAGAAATCAGACCGAGAGAGAGAGTCTGTCTCCAATTTTGTTGCCTACATACCTGATCAGAGCAGGACTGTTTTGCTTCTCTGATTTTAATGCCCCAAACACTTTGTATCAGATTCTGTGACGTCTCTTTGAGCTGGGAGTTCTCTGCTGTGTTGGGCTCTCCAAATTGACTGTTTCCTTGCTATTTTGAGTCAGGATTTTCTCTTGCTGTGTCTAGAATTTGCAGCAAGTTTGAATTTCCTATTCAGACTGTCACACAGGGCTCGGGTCCCTCTGTGAAGGCCGACACTCAAGGCCTTAGAGGCCTCCCTTGAGACTATAGTTAGCTTGAACAGGACCCGCACTGAGTGGGCTCCATCTCCTCACTGGACTGGTTCAGTCATGCTCAGCAGCGTCAGTGATGAGGGCCACGTGTGCCATCAGACATCCCTGGGCCTTCAAGGTAACACGTTCCAAGGAAAGAATTCAAATAATGAAGCAAATAGGCTTTGCTGACGTAGAGTCTGTGTGTGAATCTGTGTAAGGAGCTGTGCCTTCACTGGTGGAAGTCACCTGTGTTTTGATGGTCACACCAGTGACTGGTGATACCAAGCACCACATCCAGTGGAGGGGCAGGTCCCCTGTGGCCGCGTCTGGCCCAGGGGATGCAGCAGCACCTCAGCTGCCTCCTTGGGTAGCAGGCTCCTGTGTGGCTGTCTCCTTGAGGTGTGAGAGCTTTTCCTTGTAACTGACACTTGTATGTGGCCATGAGGAATATCCAGTTTAAGACTCTTACCCAGGACTCTCACCCCAGCAGTCTGTGGCCCGGGACTGGTCCCCTGCTGTTCTCTCTCCTCCATGACAGGACCTCTGGCCTGGCCCTCAATGGCAGCATCACAGCCCTCGTGAGACGGGCTCTGTGCGGGAGCCCGCAGGTCAGGAGGAGTGGCCCCATGAGCGCGGGTAGGCGCGGCCATTCCTGGGCTACTTCCCTGACTGTGAGGTCTGCACTGCAGCCTCTGTGGCTCTCAGACTGTAAACTCCACAGTCAGTCGCTGCTGCCCCTCAGTGCTGGCAGAGGTAGGGCTGATGGTTTAAACTAAAACCATCAGTTAAATGGGACACGTGATAACATTGCGTTTGCTGTTGGTTTTTAGTGGTCATTAGTACAGCACTGCGGACATTTTTTGTTTGTTTTTTTCTTCTTTTTGCACTTTTGGCCGAGGCCAGGCTTGAACCCGCCACCCCCGGTATATGGGGCTGGTGCCCTACTCCTTGAGGCACAGGCGCTGCCTCACTGAAAATGTTCTTACAAGTATCTTGCTGGATAAATTAGCCCAGAAGTAAGGCCCAGAACATCCCCGAGAACACGTGTGTTTCAGTAGGTAAATTTAAAATGCATTAAAATACCTTACAACTGTTATTTTAGCATAAAAATTTTCTTTTTGTAAATCATTTTATTCTAAATGTTTATTTGAAATTGTATTTGAAATTTACTTTGAAGAACTGCCCAAAGCATCAGAACCCCTGCTGCTCCTTCCTGGCCCAACCACTAACGGCGATTCTGGGCAAACAGCCTCAGCTCTCTGTGTCCCCGGCTCCCCATCTGTAGCACAGGGTTGCTCTGCCATGGCCCACTTGGTGTTTCCATGGAGATTCAGGGAGCGAGTTCACCCGGGGACTGAGCTCCCGTCCAGGCACAGAACGAGGAGGCCCTTGGTGAATCAGACAGGAGCGTCTCCTGCCCAAACATTTGCTCCTCATTCAGAACATTTGCACCTACTTGAGAACACTGCATCGTGACAATCGTGGTTGTTTAGCTGCTCTCTTACTTAATAGAATTGTCATCGCTTCCAGTTTTGTTTTCTTCAGATAATTCTAAAATAATCACTCTGTACTTATATCTCTATACCTTTAAGAAAATGCTTCTGACTAATAAATTCTTTGAGGCACAGCACGTTCAGTATCTCTCAAAACTGAGACCAAATCTTCATGTATGACTGATGTAGAGACAGGGCTGAGAACCCCCAGGCTGCCCTGTGCTCTGGCAGGGGGCAGCTCAGGCATGGCTTGCTCTGGGTTCCACGCAGGCACCAGGGACACTTCCCATCAGACGGTCTGTGGTTTGGGACTGTGTAGAAAGCACATGTCCTGAGAACGAGTTAATAACACACATTGTGGAACAGCTCCAGTGTTAACTGTACAGGCCATTTTAGGCTTAGGCTCCATGTCCTTGTGACACTGTGTGCCTATGTATGACAACTGTGGCATTGGTGGCCATGGGCATCCTGACAGCACATGCTGGCTGCTCTGGTACAGCTGCGGCTGCCCAGGACCCACTCTTTGGGCTTAGAGTGGCACAGTCTTTCCTATGTCCTGGGTGTGCCCTGCCCTGCCTGTGGGCAGTGTTACCTAATTGGGATGGGTACACGGTGCACCTGCTACAGGTCTGGCCTCTGTGCTCCCACCTGGGGGGGAAGGTCCTGTCAGCGCATCAGCACCCCTACCAGGGGTTTCCATCTGCTGTGGTGATGTCACAGGAGCTGCCAGACCCCAGATTTCTCCATCTGGGACGCCAGAGCAGCTCTCCCTCCTGGCGTCATCACAAGCAGTTCTACTGAAGTTAGGCTTCTGCTTGAACAGAAGCCAGTTCCATTTGAGACAAATGTTTATGGCTTTGTCTCCATCATTGCTAACAATGAGTTAGGAATTCAAGAGCTTTAATTTTCTGACTCCTTAGAACCGTGCCCGGAAAAAAAGGCTCAATATCATCATTGTGGCTGAAGGAGCCATCGACACCAAGAATAATGCCATTACCTCCGAGAAGGTCAAGGAGGTATGTGGTTTCTCACGCTCGCCCTCTGTCCTGCCGGGGGCAGGAGCCATCTCCCCGCCACACTGCGTCTTTGTTTGGAATCTTTTTCTCCCTGATAATTAAACATGTTGTTACAATGACTCATGACTTCAGTGACCTGGGAAACACACAGCTTCCCAGCAGAAGTAAGGGGATTCCAATCAAGTGGCCACGTGTGGTCTTTGTTTTAGAAAACTCCCAGAGTGGGGACTGAGCCCTGGGCAGCTGACTCAGGACATGAGACAGGTGGTGTCTTCTGGTCCCTGTCCCCCTCCCAACTACTAGTATCTTCCCAGCATGTTGTCACTCACAGAGAAAGTGATGTGACAGCTCATGGGTGTCCTCATGGCTGTGCCCAGGGAAGACCAGTGGGCTTGTTGCTACAGGGCTTGTTCAGACTGGCACCAGCCTGTCTCGGTGGGCCTCTGCCACCGTCACCAGCCCTGCTGCAGATGGGGCTGAAGACAGCCTCCGGTTCATGCAGCCAGCTGGGCGGAGAATGGTACCATCCCGGCTCTGCAAGCCGGTTACTTTCCAATGCTCAGTTATGGCCAGTTAACCAACAACATAGGCCTCTTCCTGACACCAGCGCCAGCTCCTTCCTCCCTGGACGTTAAATACCAACATCTGCCAGTGTTTGTGAGATGTAGTTGGCAAAGTTGGGGCTTGAGTGAGATGAAATCATGGGATAGTGGGCCGGGAAGGGTCTGGCACTGAAACCCCAGGCCGCTGTTCCACAGAGGCGTGAGTGGAGTGCAGAGGACTGGGGGCCTGGCCAAGCCGCCCGCTCGCGCTGTGCATGTCTCAGCCCTGTGAGTTTAAGGTGGTTAAAGGAAATGTTTCCATATTTATAAAATATAATTAATACTTTAAATAGATACTACTGGAATGGTTTCTAAAAAATTGTTGTTTATGTTCATTTTCAAAGATGGGAGACAAAGGTTGTGATAATGAAAGCGTTATCTCAAAAGATATGTTTCAGCCCGCTACTAAACTAAATGTTCCTTAAGGAAGCCACATCTAGAAATGACCCTTTTCCCGTTTAGCCCTGGGGAGAGGCAGAGAAGTCTCCCCTCACCACCCAGCACCTGCTCCCAGTCCAAGCCGGTGCCTGCAAGATGGCTATGTTACTAACGGGGTGTTTCCTCACAGCTTGTGGTCAAGCAGCTGGGGTACGACACACGTGTGACCATTCTTGGGCATGTGCAAAGAGGAGGGACCCCCTCAGCATTTGACAGGATTCTGGTGAGTGAGGATGGCGGGGCTGGGCTTCTTCCTGGGGGCTCCAGGAGAGCCAACTGCAGAGGGCATGGCAGCCCTGGACATGCTGGTGGCCAGTGCCCCTCTCCTAAAGGTCTTGGAGACTTGCTGCCATGGCTGGGTCCCTAGGCCTATGGGCCCTGGGACGTGGGCAGCAGAGTACCTCTGTTGGAGTGATGTGGACGATGGGGATTTCAGCCCAGCAGGAGCAGGTGGCACCCCCACGTGGGTTTCTAGAGACCAATGAGGGCAGCAGGGATCCTGAGACCAATTTCCTGCCCTCAGTGTCTCTGCTGTCCACGTGGCTGGACTGTCCCTCTGCTCCCGCCCTGTCAGTCCTTGTGGAATTGTGCAATCACTTTGAGAGAGAGAGGGCTAGGGGGTGAGGGAGGCTGCTTGAGAACAGGGGAGACTGGGGAGAAAAGTTGGTGGCACCTGCAGCCGTGGTGGGGAGGATGGGAGAGAGGGCCACCCTTGACCAGCATGGATGTGGCTTCCAGGCCAGCCGCATGGGGGTGGAGGCAGTCATCGCTCTGCTGGAGGCCACCCCCGAGGTCCCGGCTTGCGTCGTGTCGCTGAGCGGAAACCACGCAGTGCGTCTGCCGCTGGTGGAGTGTGTACAGATGGTGAGCGGGGCGGGCCCTGCCCGGCTGGGGACAATGGAGTCCCACTGCTGCTGGGTGGGACCAGGGGGTAACCCACCTTTCTGAGAACAGGTGGGCTGTCCTCGGGATGGCAGGAAGGAAGCTCCTGTTCTCACCCTGGCCCTGTGAGAGTTGCAGGGAGGTGGCCACTGGAGAGACCCCCACTGCAGGTGTCCCAGGGAGGGGTGTGTCCTGCCCAGGGGCTGTAGCATGAGCACTGCCATCCTCCTGCCCCGGGGACATGAACCAGCAATGCCCAGTCTGAGATGCACCCACCTCTCGCTCCTGGAAATGGAGGAAAGAGAAAGGAGTCATAACGTCGTCTGAGCAGCAGCTGGGCACGGTGTCCACTGTGTTAACAACTGTCATCATCACCTTTTATTTTCCAAAATGCAGTTCATGATTCATAATTCAACTTCTCCAGTTGAGTGGCCACAGAGGGGCTGAGACGTAACGTGTTCTTTCTTTCCCATACTTTTTTTAAAGACCCAGGATGTGCAGAAGGCAATGGATGAAGGAAGATTCAGAGACGCCGTGCAGCTGCGGGGGAGGTGAGGTGTCTTAAAGAAAGCTCTGTTTCCCTGGGAACATGTGTCCCCCCGGGCTTGAGGATGTGCTGGAAACTGTGCTGTTTTTGTCTAGATGTGAAAATGTCACAAAGTAAGGCAGGACATAGGCACCGTCTGTGCAGGTTGAAGACCTCGAGGACTCATCAGAGAGAAACCGTTTCTAAAAACATTATTGTTGGCTTTTTCTGGCAAGGTCAGGGGTTGTTGGGGGAGCTACTGAGATGAAGGTGCAAGGTGACTGTTGTCAGAAGGCCTGCCTCAAGTGACACTGCTGTCCAGCGTGGCCCCCTCCCCCCAGACACGCTCCCTCGTGTCCTGTCCACAGTTCTCAGCTCTGGGCCACCTGCCCTTCCCTTTCAGGAGCTTCCAGAACAACCTGAACACCTACAAGCGCCTTGCCATGAAGCTGCCTGATGATGAGATCATGAAGGTAGGCCGCGGGGGGGATGCAGGCCCCTCACAGCCAGCTCCCATGGGTCGCCCCGACCGCTCCAGCGGACCTTCCCCAGTGGCCCTCACCCTTGTGTGGCATGGCCACTGCCAGGTGTGGAGTGTGGGGGACTTGACGTGCTGGTGATCTGGTGCTGCCACCTCCTGTTTGCAGAGCAATTGCAACGTGGCTGTCATCAACGTGGGCGCGCCAGCGGCAGGGATGAACGCCGCTGTGCGCGCAGCAGTGCGTGTAGGCATCGCTGACGGCCACAGGATGCTCGCGGTCTACGACGGCTTTGACGGTTTGGCCAAAGGCCAGGTGAGCTGCCCGGAGTGCCAGGTCTGAGAGGCGCTTGCACGCTTTCCTGAGGTCTCCATCCAGGCCTGTTGTCCTGCAGGTGGAAGGGCTGCTCCTGTAGGTCGCTGAATGTGCTCGGAGTCCCCTCCTGAGTCAGGTTCCTGCGGGCAGGGGTTCACTGCGCCCTGTGTTTCTCAGCTGATGGTTGCCCTGGGGCCCAGCCATGTGAGGGCTTGGGGGTGCCACTGTGAGATGGTGTCCCACCTCTATGGGCCCTGCAGGTCTTCCAGGAAGGCAGCCTGCTGAAGGCACGAGGTCGAAGCCCTTTTTAAAGAGTTCTAACTCCCCTTCTTTTTTCACTTCAGCTGTTTCATTCTGTGTTTGCACATTAGATCAAAGAAATTGGCTGGTCAGATGTTGGTGGCTGGACAGGCCAAGGAGGCTCCATTCTTGGGACAAAACGGTAATTTTCCAATCTTGGTGCCTGGCCTGTTCTCACAGAACAGGAAACATCTGTGTCCTGGAAGGGCACCGTGATGTCCAGGGCCCTTCCCCTCCTACAGGGGGCAGCTCAGGGCAGCACCTGCCCTCACTCCTGGAAATAAGGGGTTGTTGGCCAGGAAGCCCCCGAGGTCA
Organism: Loris lydekkerianus; assembly: GCA_963574355.1. NCBI lineage: Eukaryota > Metazoa > Chordata > Mammalia > Primates > Lorisidae > Loris > Loris lydekkerianus. Next base: position 46,612 of record CAUYPK010160411.1, on the reverse strand, counting down.
TAAGGCAGGCATGTCCCTAAGCCTTGACAGCCACACTGCAAACACAAACCAGCCCACAGCACACTGGAAAGTAGGTTGGTGCTGCTGGACAGCTGGACTGGGCAGCTCTGCTACCCACAAATCTTAGCATAAAAATGGCTTTTTCTGGATCACAGTGTCAGTGCCCCATGTAGCTGGGGATGATGGAGGTAGATCAGATTCCTCTCTGAGATGAGATTCCTCATTCAGCGGCTGTCCATCCTCCATGGGGCACATGGGGAGCAGTGGAGAGGGCGGCCAGCAGGACAGCGTGGCTCCCTCCACAGGGTGCCCAGTGCTATGTGTGTGTGAGTCTCGGAAGTCTGTCAGAGTCTGACCTCACCCCTGATCTGACTGTTTTTAGTGTCCTCCCTGGGAAGTCTTTGGAGAAGATCGCTGAGCAGCTGCGCTCCCATAGCATTCACGCCCTGTTGGTCATCGGTGGATTTGAGGTATGTCCTGTTCCTGCCACCTCCGTCCATCCTGCGGTGTTGGCTTCAGGCCCGCATAGACCTGGTCCACTGCTCTCGAGATCTGTTTCCAGACCTCAGCCCCTTTGCCACTGGCTCATGAGACAGAGGAATAACAGGGCAGGAGTGTTGGTTGGGAAGCCAGGGCCTGGCTCCTACTGGGCTCACCTGTGCAGTGAGCTGGTGTAGTTCACGTCTGCAGAAATGATTCTAAAGTCCATCGGCTCCTGAGACCAGTGTTTTCAACCTTTCTTATCTCATGTGACACTTGAACCTATAGTCAAATTTCCATGGCACACTTAAATTATGTTGATCAAAAGAATAAAAAAAGAATAAAGAATATACTGTCTGTGCTTTGAAATGGCTTCAAAAATAATTTAATTAATGCTCTTTAAATACATTCTTGGCACACTTAAGACCCGCTGACAGCACAGCGGTGTGCTGTGGCACCCTGGTTGAGAATCACTGCCTCAGACAGTGAGATGGTTGTATGTCTGGACTGTTTAAAAATCATGTATGAGATTATAGTCCCCATTATACTCAAGGAAGATCAGATCCATGACAAACTTTTGGTTTCCTTTAAGGAAAATGTAAGCGCCTCAAATCATCAGACTTAACTTCTACTCGGTAATGTGCTGTGTTCTCCTGCGTCCTCATCTGGGGTCTTAACCTGACTTTGTTGATTTTCTAGCCGTGTTCTCCTGTGCTCTGGCAGGGGAGCAGCTGTCCCCCAAGCTCCCGGCCCCTCAGCTGCCTGCCCTTCTCCGACAGGCCTACCTGGGACTCCTAGAACTGTCTGCAGCCCGGGAGAAGCATGAGGAATTCTGTATCCCCATGGTCATGGTTCCCGCCACCGTCTCCAACAATGTGCCTGGGTCCGATTTCAGCATCGGGGCAGACACGGCTCTGAACACTGTCACAGACGTAAGTGTGTGTGTGTGTGCGTGCGTGTGTGTGTGCGCGCGCGCACCCACCAGAGGAGGCATGGCGATATCAACCCTGTGGGCACAGCCTTTTTTAAACAGTGCGCTAGAGATGTGCATGTCCCTGTCGCCTCACGGATGCCCTGAATGAGAGCCATTCTCTTTTGCTTATTTTTTTTTTTCGAGAAAATTATAAAAATATTTTTTTAGGATCTAGAAATATTTGATCAAAAAACTTCTGTGCAGCTGCTGGGATGATGTATCCCTGCCAAGACTCCCTGAAAGACAGGGACCCTCTGTTGCCCGAGGAGTATTTTGTGATTTGGATAATCATTAAAATTAGGGGAAGTTTGGTTAGTTTTGGGGGTTTTTGATGCTCAAAACTTACCTTCGGGCCTGTAGCACATGTTATGATAAATTCTGTGTTCAAGGGCCCCCGTCTTGATGTTTAAGAGTAAATTAAAGTAAGCATTTTATAATTTTTATCCCTTGACCTGAATCCATGGGTTGCATTTATTATATATTTGGTTTTGGCTGTAACTTCATTTTCCCCTTGTGAATCTTGGGATGTTAAATCCCATCTAGACAATATTGATGCTGTTTTAGTATTTATGCTGAGAGGCAATAACAAAACATAGGAACATTTTTATCATATTTGTAAATCACACGTGGTAATTCACATGGGATTTGAAGATCAGAAGCTAACACAGAATACTTGTCTTTTTAATTCAGTGTCTAAAATTTTTTGTAGTTGTCAAGTTCCAATTTTTCTTGTGAGACCTAGTTTTGTGAATGTTTTTCTAAGATTCTTTTTTTCTTAAACCTTTGGCATCAAACTTACTTCTAGCACTGGTAAATAAAAACCAAAAACCTTTTTAAAAAGTACAACTCGAATGGTAAGTGATGTTTAGCCCTTGTTTCTTGCTTTTCAGAACTTAATCTTTCTTTACTTTTTGTACTAAAGAAACTGGCTTTGGGAGGGACTGTTGCTGGCTCACTTGTGCCTCCTGGTGACTGTTTACTCTCTGCCTTTGCTGTGGTGGGGCCGGTGGGGGCCCTTGACCGTGGGGGCCCTTGACCGTGGTCAGCTGTGAACACGAAGCTTGGCCTGCGTCTTCCACACAGTGACTGTCATCTTTGTTGGTGTCATTCTTTTACCTGCATGAGTTGACCTTGTGGTAGGAGGTCTGGGAGCACAAGTAGAGCTCACTGAGGGCCCTGCGTGGAGAGTCTGAAGCTGTCCTTTACTGTTAGTGGAAGCTCTGAAGATGCTGGCCGAGGTGCCTACCTCCCAGTGGCCACTCATGTGCATTTTCAGACTTGAAGTAAAGACTCTCCTGTTTTATAATTCTAGGGTCTTCTGCTAAGAAGAACTCTTTCACTCAAATTATAAATATATAATAAATGTGTAGTGTCAAAAATTTGACAAACAAAATCTGCAAGGGGTAAAAACATTCTATTATCAATCCCACTTCTCTTTCAATCCCCTCACCCACAGGGGTGTCCAACCTGTGGCCCCCAAGGACCAAATGTAGATTATTTGAGGACTGTTTTGGTTATCTGTGGTGTCAGCTATCAAAAAAATTATGCAGAGACCTTGATTTTGCTCATCAGCTTTTCTTAGTGTTTGTGCATTTACTGTGTGGCCCAAGGCAAGTCTCCTGTCCCAATGAGTGGCAGAAATTAAAAAAAAATAAAAAGGTTGGAAAAGATAAGGTTGGACACCCCGATGGGGGATTTTGCGATTTACGATGTAATTTTTAAAAATCCAGGTTTTCCTTTGGTTTCTCAAAGGCAGGCTAACCAATTGTAACATGTGAGAAAGGAAGGGACAGGTAGGGAGTGTGTCATTGCCATGGTCTCGTGCACAGCCATCCTTGGTGAGTGACCACGCGTGGTCCCTGCTGCCCACTCTGTCTCCAAGGTTCCGAGGGAAGGGTCTCCTCGCTTGTGCTGTGGCCGTGGTTTTATGGTGGGTGAGAGACACCGGGCAGGCAGGGCGACCTCAGTGAGTGCCATGACCAGTCAGGAGCTGGGCACGGAGGAGAAAGCACTGGGGGGCCCGTTGGGGACTGCAGGCAGAGCGTGAGAAATGCCGACGTGGTGTCAGCTTTGTCTGGAGTTCTGGGTTTGAAGCTGAAATGAAGTCAAATCCTTCTGGGTGGGTTGGGTCTGGGCCTGAAAATTGCTGTTATGAGAAGCAAAGGGACTGGTGGTGTCCTGAGGAAACAAGGGCCTGAGGTGACTTGTTGGAAGATCACACTGGGCCTCTCCAGTAACTGTCCAGTGGGTAAGGGAGCCCTTAGGGAGGGGGGACCCGCACTGAGCTGGCACCGGCCACTCAGCAGCCTAAAGCAGGCCCAGACAGGGCTCTGCAGGGCACAGCCGAAGGGCCCTATGTGCTGCAGCCTGGTGGCTCTGCCCACTGTGGTTGCCGTGTGGCCCCGGGAACACTTAGGTTTGCAATCTTTTCTCCTTTTGTTAGAAAGCTCAGTGGTTCTCAGCGGGGCTGATTCCCCCTGTGGGGATGTTTGTGAAGTCCAGGATGGTCTGCTTGTCAACTGGGATGGGGGACGTTCCCTGTGTCTGGCAGGCAGGGCCACACAGCTCCTGAACATCCCCCCGTGAGCTCACGAGTCCCCAGCGCAGTGAGGTGGTGGCTCAGATGTGGCCATGTGGAGCTTGAGAGCCCGGCTGTCCATGCTATTTGCTCTCCGCTGTCTTTGCACATCTCCTTGTCCTCGCCACATACCTCCTCCTTGCCAGCTCGAAGCTGGGCTCACAGGGATCCCTCGAAGTCTCAGCAGACACAGGACAGTGGTTGGGGGCTTCTGGGCAGGAAGGGGTCGGGGACACCTCAGAGCAGATGTCTGGAACATTCTCAGGACTCAGCTGCAGAGCCTGCCACTGGGACCGCCTGTCCTTCCTCAGTATCCTCACGTCACTTTGTTCTGTCCTAATATAGCAGCACTGTGCTGAGCTGGTGAAGGACCAGTGGCCAGAGCCTGGCTGATAGCCAGGTTGGCGTTGCCAGATGGGGAAACCGTTTCTGCAATTTCCCACGTGGGTGGCCAGTGTCCTGGCAGGGGGTGGGGCTCAGAGCACCTGCACCTGGAGCCAGAGCAGATAAAGGCCAGGGCTGCTCTGCCAGGTTCCCCACCCCACCTGCATTTCCTGGAGGCCTAAAGGAGGAAGGAATCAGCAGGGCCAGAGGATGCTGGTGTGTGAGATGCTGACCCCTCGGCATGCCCCACTCCTACACCCCTCTGGGGCACTTGGGGTGATGGCTGTGCCCTTTGACCTCCAGGGCGAGCAGAGCGGCACAGTGGAGGGAGAGCAAACACCGCTCTGAAGGGCGCTAAGGAGCCTGCTGCGTCCCCAGGTGGTGGTTTCCGATCCTGGGGTGTGTTTGTGTCGTGTAGAGGGAAATCTGGCTGCAACCAAGCCCGAGAGGCAGAGCCCAGCGGGGCCTCTGGTGCCTGGGGACTCCCCTCACACGTCACCCCTGCTCCCCATCTGCTCACTGAGAACTAACCTGCCAGGTCCTGCCCCATCGTCCAGACTCGGGGGGCCCCAGGGTGTGAGCACAGCACTGGTGATCCCCCCAGGCGTGGGTCTCACCCTGCACCCAGCACTCTATTTCTGCAGCAGAATGCACAGGGGCTTGCAGGGAGACAGGCCAGGGAAGGGCTGTCTGTGGGGTGGCTTTGCCACAGCAATGTGGCCCTGCGTGGACTTAGGAATGGTAGATGCAGGGGCCTGCATCCCACTAGCTTGGTCGACACACACGGGGACAGCTCACTATGTGGCACTGGGGCCAGACGGTTTCCCTGTGGAGTTCCAAAGCTGATAGTCTGGGTCTTGCTGTTCTGTCCCACCTTATATGAAAACCTCCAAGGAGCCGGTGCTCTAGGCACAGCCGACGGGCCACCAACTGCATGCCTGTCCCCCTTGCATGGTTGTGCCCAGGTGGCCTCTGCATGGTGACACCAGCCATCCGTGTAGTCGTTACAGCTGTGTTCTCTGTCCTCCCCTGCCGTAGACGTGCACGAGGTTGGCACTGCCCTGATACTTCCTGACCTTATCAGCCTTCCTCACCCCGGAGATGCCGAGGATGAACTGTCCCATATAATGACTAACTGCCAGTGCCTCGCCCCTCTGCCTACCGCCTGCTTTGCTGCTCCTGCTCTGCACCTCCCTGGGCGAGGACACGGCCATCTGTGTGGTCTGTGCTTTGCCAGGATCACCCTGCGCCAGCCTCCGGCTCCCTTGGGCCTCTGGCGACTCCAGCCTGGCTGGGCACCATGCTGACCGCTAACTGCTTGGCCTTGCTGCTTCAGGCTTACCACATTAACATGGCTGGTGCACATGGCCACCACAAGGAGTTTTGCGTCCCCATTTGTGTGGTGCCCGCCACTATCAGCCAGGATGTCCCAGGCAGGGACGTGTCTTGGTTCTGATACTAGGACTGCCCTGAACGTAGCAGTCGAGGTGAGAGCTGTGACCTCTGCTGGCCTTCCTCACGTAACGGTTCATTTCTCCCACCTGAAAGCTGAGATCCTTTCTTACTCCTTTTCCCTGTAGCTTGGCTTTTATCACACTGGCTGCCACAGGACAGATTTTCTAGCTTCTCAGCCTCAGGGAGAGCTTGAGGCGGCCTGTATGGCCCTTTGCAGCAGCTCTGTCCCACTGAAACAGGGGCCATAGGATCCTTCCCGGGGAGCCATCTGTGGCCTCAGGCAGTGCAGAAGGGTCACTGGCCATGCTTACAAGCAGACCTTCCTGGCCAGGGGAGAGCTAAAGCCTTACTCCCCGGGGCTTCGTCACCATCGCCACGTCCTGCTCAGAGGGAATGACTCCTGCGTTGCAGCCTATGATGTGCCGGGCACTCTCTCCCCAGTGTGGCCCATGTGTGAGATGTGGGGACTCCTGGCAGCTCTGCAGGCCCTCGCTGTGGGGCGGTCCCTGCCCAGCAGGACCAGGACAGGGGCCAGGTAGGCAGGGTCCACCTGCCCGGCACCTGCCATGGGGCAGAGCTGGCCTTTGGCTTTAGATCAGCTTGCCCACTCTGGCTGCAGCGTTGTAATGAACGGTCTTCCCTGCCGGAGCGATGCCTTAGCTGCCCTGGCACAGAGCCTGGCAGGCCAGGTTGTTCCAGGAGTTTTCCCTGAGCTGAATTGCAAGTCGGGGAAGGGGAGATGTACCTGCTCCCAGCCCCCGACCCCCACCCAGCTCTCCCCCGCCCCCACCCCGGCCTCTACAGGATCTGAGTCCTGGCCTCTAACTCTGCGCTGCTGGGGCTGGTCTACCTGCCTCCCTGCCAGGCCTGTCCTTGTCATGCCCCAGCAGGGGTGGCTTCCTCATCAGCCCCCTGTGTTGAGCCCCCTGCACTGAGTGCTCTGTGCTTCATCCAGGCCTGGTCCTGGGTTTTTCCCTTCCTGGACTCTCTGCTGACTCACACTTGCTTCTGCCCTCACATCCTGGCACATGCTGCACAGACTGGGCATGAGCTCTGCTCTGCTCCCCAGGGGGCTGTGCTGTATGCTGGTCCCTGCCCTGCCTGGTCACGCCACTTCTGCAGACGGTCAGCTCAGCTCCCCCAGGGACGTGTGGTCCTGGTCATCCAGCCTCCAGGAACAGGCCTGGCTACACATACAGGGACGTCAGCGGCTTCCTTCCTCCTCCACACTGTAGCAAACTCCACCTCACCTCTGCACATTCCATTTATACTTTGTAAAAAGCACCTTTATAGAAAAAAATGGTAGGATGTCTGGTCTGTAGCTTGGAGCTGTTTGGAACACCAGACAGATACAGAGAGGGCCGGGGCTCTGTCCAGAGTCCTTCACTCCAGGCCTGCCACAGAGCCGTTGGGTACTGACCCTGGTCCCCACGTAATCATGGAGGTGAGCCTCGGCCTGCTGCCTTCTCCTCTTCCACCCCAGCTCCCACGGGAGGCCGTCAGGCTGCCCACTGACTAGCACACATATTGAAATTTGAAAAAATGTACTAATCATTTGGGGAGAATAAGAATCCATCAAAGAGATTGGAAGTAGATGTTGAAGTGATGTTACACAGGCCTGGTTTATTACTCAGAGTACTCCTAACAGTCTGGCAATCCTGGTCTGCTATGGTGCACAACCCCCCAATCTCATAATGCCTGGTCCCACCCCGGGCCACTGCCTGCAGGCTATGTGTCCACTGGGGACCTCGGAGACTCCTTCAGGGAGTCCTCGTGGTCAGCCTCGACCTGCAAGTAGTGACCAGCAATGGTGCACTGACATCATTTGGTGACCAGCATTCCCCGGGGCACCCACGGCCCTGTGCAGGGCTGGCACTACTTGGGTGTGAGCCCAGCCCGTGATCCCTGCCCTCATGGAACCACAGTCTTATGTGAGGCAGGAAGGGACATCTCCGTTACCAGGGACCCTAATAAGGGGGACTGTCCATCCGGGAGACCAGCACTGTGAGTCCAAGCCAGGCAGGCCACAGGGTGCCCACGAAAGTTTCCTGTGGCTGCGTCAACAAGTGACAATAAACTCTGTGTCTGAAGACACTCACACCCAGGGTTTGAGGAGCACATGTCGTGGATCTGAGGCGGGGGCTCTGGAAGCCCCTTCTGTCTCTTCCAGCTGAGAGCCATAAGGACACAAGTTATGGTGCCTAGGGCCTGCCTGGAGGACCCAGGTGCTCTCCATCCCCAGACCTTAATCACCACGTAGTAGGGAATGTTCCGGGCTCCAGGAGAGGATGGGGCAGCCCTGGGCCACTCTGGCCTACAGGAGCCGAGCGCATCAGAGCAGAGAGCTGGGTGAGGATGCCGGGTCTGGCAGACGGGGAGAGGGCTCTGAGGTGGCCTTGGTGTGTCTCAGAGGAGTTAGCTGACTTTACACCACATGAGAACTCGGTCGCAAGACCAGGGTTTTCATGGGTGGACCTCAGTTTAGTGTGAACGGAGAGGAGGGGCCTTGCATGGAGACTGAGGACCTGGTGGCAGCCTGGACTGGTGTGGGAGGGAAGGTGGTAGACATTTCATCAAGAGACCCCACGCCAGTCCACAAGCCTTCTCCAGACACCTGTGTGTAAGGAGCCACCTTCTGCCTTTGAGTGGGAGGGTCTGAAGATGACCCCAGCATCACAGAAGAAATGAAATGGCACAGTGAATGCTACCATTCACTGAGCTGGAACATGACACTCCCTAAAATCTAAATCCACCTGTGCTGGCCAGTGCCGTGACTCACCGTGTAATCCCAACACTCTGGGAGGCCAAGGCAGGTGGACCATTTGAGTGCAGGAGTTCAAAACCAGCCTAAGCACAAGCAAGACCCCATGTCTGCTAAATAATTAGAAAAAGTAGCTGGGTGTGGTGGCAGGCACCTGTGGTTCCAGCTGCTTGGGAGGCTGAGGTAAGTGGATCGTTTGAGTTCAAGAGTTTGAGGTTGCTATAAGCTATGACACTACAGTACTTTACACAGGGAGACAATGAGATTGCCTTAAAAAAAAAAAAAAAAAAATCAGTCCACCTGTGCTGACAGTGGCAGGATTGTGTTCAGGGAGCAGAGTAGGGTGAGCTCCCAGGGTCTGTCTGTTCTGTGGTGCTAGGAGGGAGCAGGGGTGGCCAGGCCCTGGGAGGGTCATGGCAGACACCACCGGGTGTCTGTGCTCCCTCTGGCCATTGCAGGCCCTCCCCTGTGTCCAGCTGTCATGACCACATGCCTGGCTGAGGGAGGGAGCTCTGGGCTGGCACACGATGGTCCCTGCGCTGGAGTGACTGATCTCCCCTCTGTGACCAGACCTGTGACCGCATCAAGCAGTCAGCCAGCGGGACCAAGAGGCGTGTGTTCATCATCGAGACTATGGGGGGCTACTGCGGCTACCTGGCCAACATGGGGGGGCTCGCGGCCGGAGCCGATGCTGCCTACATCTTTGAGGAGCCTTTTGACATCCGAGACCTGCAGGTAGGTTGGGGCTGGGCCTCCTGGGTGCACCCACCACAGAGTCCATGTGGTTCTGCACAGACGGTGGTGCCGGTGGGTGCCTGCGGGGTCCTTGGGCAGTGGAGGTGTGTTGTCAACATGCCCAACTGGCCCTTGGCCTGCACCTGCTACGTCCTGGTGCATTTCTGAGTGAGTCTCAGGTGACAGGACACCCACCTGTGATCCTTGTGTGTGGTGACACAGGCTCACTTTTTTTGTCTGTAAGCCAGTGATATGGTTGGTCACATTGTTCATGGTTCAGTTTGTCACATTATTTTCTTACCTGTGTCAGGAACCCTTAAAGGTGACCCTGACTTGTTTCACAGGCTCTGATTCCTTAAACGGTCTCCCTGGGGCCTCCTGGAGCATTTATGACAGGCCTGGGCTCTGGCGTCCTAGTCTGAGGCTGGGGAGGTTTGCAGCAGCCTGCAGGAGCACCAAGGGAAGAGCATTATCCACTGTGAATGGCCACATTTAGTTAGGGACTCGAGGTGCCACGCAGGTGGCTAGGCCTGCAGAACAGTGCTGCCTGTGCTAGGGGCAGGGAAGGGGCACACGCAGCCAGCTACAAGCCAACAGGAGACAGATGTGCTGCTTCCTTCTGCTTTGCTGCTTACAATAGACAGAAGGACCTCTAGGGGTGACCCCAGGGACCATACAGACTGGTCAGCACACTGAGGGGGTCACCACAGGGAACCTGGGCTGACACGTACATGTGGTACATGTCCACTCTGTGAGAATTAGGTCATCTTGAGGTGGCCAGTGAAGGGTGGCAGCCAGCTATGGGGGTTCCACAGCATTTAATGGTTTGGTCAGTGGTGGTGGTCACGAGATCATGACAGAGCTGTGTCTGTGACTCAGTTTCTCCTTTCATGGTGGATCTTTCCTGGGTTTAGACACAGACATGCCATGCGTTCCGGCTACCTGCGGTAGTCTCACAGTGACGCATGGTACAGGTCTGGGGCCAGGAGCAGCAGGTCACACCCCACGGCCCAGGTGTATGTGAGCGCAGTCACGTAACAACACCTGTCAGAATGTGTCCCCAATGTGGAGTGACATGTGCACTCCAAAGATGACACCTCAGCAGACCTGGCCATGGCTCTCCACACACAGCAGATGCTTAAAAAATAAAGCTCACAATTGGTTATATTTTTAGGACGGGCTTTAGAAAATGACCTCTCTTGGCACTCCTCCAGACTTGAACCGAGACAGATGATTTGTACATTTCTTCTTCTGAGACATTTTTTTCCTTAGGAAATCTGAGCATGAATGAGTCTCTTGATCGGATAATGTCAGTTTCACAGGATGAGACCCTGTGAAGTGAGGGCTGTTTCGGTTTCACAGGACGAGACTGTGAAGTGAGGGCTGTTTCCTATGGAGGGTGCCCGGGACACAACTAGGAAGTGAAGCTGGGACGCCAAGCAGTGATTCCCACCTTTCCATCTCACAGCACGCTTGCGCCCATAGTTAAATTTCTGCAACACACTTAAATTATGTTGATCCAAAAAAAAAAAGGAATGTTTACTGTTGTTTGAACTTCTTTCAAAAATTACTCTTTACAAATGTTCGCGGCACACGGAGTGTCTGGGCGCACAGGTTGAAAATCCCTGCATTGGCAAATGCACAGTAGAATCCTCATCCTCAGAAGGCGCTGGGGCACCCGCAGCCTTCCTGCTGGGGTCCCCGGTGCCCTGTGGCTGCTGCAGGGTTTCTCACTGCCCAAAATTTTCTCACCTGTCTGCGCAGCAGGAGCAGCTGCCTGGTGCGCCCCCTCACGGTGCGTTCATCCTGCAGGCACAGCACAGGCGCCTGGCGAGTAACCAACCCTCTCTTACAGACCAACGTGGAGCACCTGACAGAGAAGATGAAGACGTCCATCCAGAGGGGCCTCGTGCTCAGGTAACAGCCACCCTCACCCGACCTGTATTTTTCACAAGGCCTGACAGTGATGAGCAGCTGTCCCTATGCCGCGGCTGTCATGGGGGTGATTGAGGAAGCCCGGGAGTGGCCTAGGGAGCCTCATGCTCACGGACTACACTTAAACAAGAAGTGGGGGATTCATTTACTTTTGCTTTGTGGTCTATTATGTTTTAATGGTATGTCCCAAAGTAAGCCCCGGACCTTTATGAAGAAGGAAGAAACACAGTCGCCCCCCCCCCATCTGTGTGTGTGGGGGACATGTTTCAAGACCCGCAGTGGACTCCCAACTGCGGACAGTACTAACCCTGTGTAGACTGTCCTTGATTTGATAGCAGACACATCTAAGGGACTGTCAGGCTGGAGACTCCCGGCAAAGGGATGATTCAGGTCCCACCTCAGATGGGGTGGCCACAGTCCGAAATTTCAATTGGCAATCCCGGAAATGGGCAATAGTCACTGAACTGCAGAGAGAGGGGCTGGAGGGAGGGAGGGGCCACGGGATGGCAGGCGCCCTGCACCTAGCACAGCTAGGGAACATGTGCCCGGCCATTCCGCAGACAACTCCCAGAACCCTGCCCGTGGCACAGGAAGTGAGGCTGGGACTTCCCTGCCTTTCAGGAACGAGAATTCCAGTGTGAACTACACGACCGACTTCATCTACCAGCTGTACTCGGAGGAGGGCAGGGGTGTGTTCGACTGCCGCAAGAATGTGCTGGGCCACATGCAGCAGGTGGGGTCATGTGCAGCAGGAGGGTCTGTAGGAACACGCTGGGCCACATGCAGCAGGAGGGGCTGTAGCAGGGGTCCTCAAACTGTGGCCAGCGGGCCACATGCAGCATTGTAATTATATTTGTTCCCGTTTTGTTTTTTTACTTCAAAATAAGATATGTGCAGTGTGCATAGGAATTTGTTCATAGTTTTTTTTTTTTTAAACTATAGTCCAGCCCTTCATCGGTTTGAGTGACAGTGAACTGGCCCCCTGTTTAAGAAGTTTTAGGACCCCTGCTGTAGGAACATGCTGGGCCACGTGCAGCAGGTGGGGTCACGTGTAGCAGGCAGGGGCTGTAAGAATATCCCGGGTCATGTGCAGTAGATGGGGCTGCTATGCAGCAGCCGGGGGCCACAGCAGCGCTCTTTAGACAAAAATGTATGCTAGGTGAATCCTGAGATAATTGAAATGTCTTAAGTTTTAAGTCACACCAGGTATCACCAGCTTTAGGGATCTTTCTGGTTGTGGTATTTGGGTGTGGAGGATTTTAAAGAAAACTCAGGTTTTGTGTAAATAGTGACACCAGTGGACTGGAAACGCTCATTCACACTTGAATTCGTGCTAAATACTTCATTAAATTCAATATGAGGGCTTTGTAAGATTTAAAGTGGAGGGGCGGGCAGGTGACACTTGACAAAGTGGGGACCGGGGGGGGGGGGGGGGAAGGGAGTGAACTGTGGGGTCGCCCTGTCCGGGATTTGGTATGAGCCGTGGGCCGGCCCCTGGTTCTCGCGTGAGTTCCTTTCTGTGGTGACCTCTGCATCCTTGCAGTGCGGGGAACTTTTAATCTAGGCCCCTAATTCACCCCAAAGGGCTGGGGCATTCCCTGACCGGGTCTGATGAGAGCACACTCCCTCCTGTTAGGCCCTCACAGGGAACTGTGCCACCTGGTCAGCACAGGAACCTCACAAAGGACCCTGAAATGATTGAGACTTAGGCGTGTGTCGCTGGCTAAGCCCATGGTGCTTACCCGGCTGAGTTCAGGCTGTGGCGGTCACAGTTTTGTTCTGGTCTATCTCAGGTATACACAAGAAGATAGAAATATACAAAATAAGACAAAACCAAACCATATTTGCAAATTTCACTCTCTTAAAAATGTGAATTTCGTTAAGTAGAAATTTTCACTTGTATTTAATTTCTTCAAATAAAGTATTGTGTAGCTAACGTCTCCCCTAACTTTACCCACCGACAGGGGGGAGCACCTTCGCCGTTTGATAGAAACTTTGGAACCAAAATCTCTGCCCGAGCAATGGAGTGGATCACCTTCAAGCTGAAGGAGAGCCCCAGCAAAGGTAGGGCTGCGGGACCCGCAGGGGCCCAGTCCTGCCAAGGAGGGTGTCCGCCCTTTCTCACATTAGCGAGCTGCTCTCCCACTCCCAGTGTTGCTGTTTGCAACTTCAAGGTCATAATTAAATATGATCTTTAATACAAGGTCATAAATACAGTTAATACCATCATTCAGATAACGTAGCAGTGTTCTTGCTTTCAGCCAGGAAGCTTCAGTGCACACATGGGACTGGGCAGAAGGATGCGAAACGCAACCTTCCTTTACTTTTGGCTACGGGGAACACGCTGGTGTTTGCCGCCGTCACCTGTCACATAGGATACTTAACTATGCCAAATATCTCGGGAGAAGTGAGGATGAGCTGGGGTTTCTAGCCTCCCTTCCTCATTCAGAACCTAAGGTGTCTCTCTGCTGTCCACTCCCCCTGTGCCATAAGTAGCCTCAGTCTCTGTGACCTGCTTCCCTGGCCAGGCTCTCTGAGGGTTCCAGGCCCACTTTCTAGAAATGACAGCCATAAAAAACAGCGACATAAAGTTTCAACCTGATTTTAGTCTTTTCAAAGAACAGACTTTGGCTTGGACTCTAATAGTTTTTCTTCATTTATCTGTTTTCTTCTTGCTTTTTTTTTTTTTTTTTTTTAATTTCAGCCTCTCATAGCAAGTGCATTCATGAGCATAAAATTAATGTTAAACTTCAGGCTTCAGCGATTTAAACAAACTTTCTATTTCAGTATTCAGGGAAACATTTATTCACCTCCCTGTGAAAACAAAAGCTCCTTCCCGGCTCCGTGCTGTGGGGCCTGTCCCTGGAACGGCCTCTCTGTCCTCTTCGTGGGGTGGGGTGTCAAGGACACGGGTCGTGCTGTGCGAGCTGCCAGCCTCACTGTCAGTTCCCAAGCGCTCGTCAACACCCGGTGTCCCTGCATCCGCCCAGGGTCAGGGTGGCTCTGGGGTCTGCGTCCTCCCCGACTCGCTCCCTCATTAGCAAACTCTCTTCTCCCTGTCTGTGCCTGGTGCATGCGATGAGTTGTTGTTCTCACCTCTTTTTAATTTTTGTAGGAAAAAGATTTAATTCCGATGATTCCGTTTGTGTACTGGGAATAAGCAAAAGAAACGTCCTTTTCCAACCTGTGGCAGAGCTGAAGAAGGAAACGGATTTTGAGTAAGTGAACAAAACTCGCCCAGTCCTGCTGTCCAGGCAGAGATGGCCCTGGGGGCAGTTCCATGGCAGCTGCTGCAGCTCGGTCGGGTTGTGAGGCGCCCTCAGCCTTCCTGAGGCGGAGTGAAAGGTTTAGAAATGAGAAAGTATGTTTGATATCCCAATGACAGCTTCCTTCTCTGGTTCATGCAGTGATGTCACAGGGCCCGTGTCTGCAGCAGGGCTGTCCCTGCCTGTCCCGACACAGAGCTCACAGCTGTCCCCTCCCCCCAGGCACAGGATTCCCAAGGAGCAGTGGTGGCTGAAGCTGCGGCCGCTCATGAAGATCCTGGCCAAGTACCAGGCGACCTATGACGTGTCGGACGCGGGCCAGCTGGAGCACGTGCAGCGTGTGGAGCCCATGGCCATCTGACCCCAGCTGCCGACTGACCTTGAGCTGCCGCCCGGACCACGTGCCCAGGGCTCACTGGGGACCGTCCTTTTTTGTAACACTTAAGTTATTTATCAGCACTTTATGCAAGTATTGTTGACAAGCACTGACGTTCCTGCCCAACCTGAGAGCATCCCCACCCCCCACTTGCCCAGCATAAGCCGTCTGCTGCCCCTGCCAAGCTGCAAACTGTGTGTGTGTGTCTCGTAGAATTAAACTTTTGGCTAAAACTCCAGCTGTGCTGTTTTTTTTAAGAGGAGTTCAAAACCTCAAGATCTCTGGGTGGCTATTGAAGGTTTTCTAGGCAGTTTTGAGGGCACACATCAGCAAAATACTTTTATAGGAATAACTGAACTGTGCACATCATCAAAGGAGAGCAGAGGCCGTGTTCTATCCAGTAGCAAACGCCAGTGTGAAGCAAACACAGACTCCCTCCCCGGAGCTCCACCACTGCACCAAGCAGTGGGCCGGGCCCCTGGGCCTGAGGCCTGGCTGTGACAGCAGTGCCCCTGCCGGTGGGTGAGGCCACTCACGTCTGTGCCTGTGGGCTCTAACGTAAGCTGAGACACAGGTGTCAGCAGTGAGAGAGAAGGGCGTCCTCCTGTACCTGCATCCAGCCCCATCTGCAGGTTGAGGTCACCAAGGGGGTTTTAGGAATCTGACACCTGGCTTCTCCTCCAGACCACTCACCATCCTGGGTGGGCCTTAAAGTTTGGGAAACTGAGGATACAACAATGAAGGGAGAGCTGAGGAAGTCAGTCCCCTGACTGCAGCCATTTGCCCCACTGTGTCATTCAAGAAGGCTCCTCCACAGGGCCTGAGTGTCCCTGCGCCTTCTGGGCCAGGGCAGGTGCTGGGCCACCCTCCCACCTGCATCTGTCAGGAAGGCTTCTCCACAGGGCCCGAGTGTCACTTGTGCCTTCTGGGCCAGGGCAGGTGCTGGGCCATCCTCCCACACATGCTCATTTCAGCCTTTTATACACCACACTTCAGCAAATGTCACTTAAAATGATGACAAAAGCACAGTTTGGGGTTGCCCTTTATTTTTAAATAAATATAGGATAAAGACAAAATAAGCATTTGTGTTACTAGAAAGATCCACAAGGCTGAGTTGTGCATCTTTACTGTGCATGGTTATATTAATTTCACGGTTACCCCATCCTTAAGATAAAGCAGCTTTTGTCTGACTTGCTACTTAAAACCTTTGGCAAAATTTTAAGAATGATGTTAAGATGTTTGGAAAGAGCAGCAATGTGCCTGAGCTTTCCAATTAAGTGTAGCTCAGAGGCTTTAAGAGGCAGTGCTGGTGCTCCGCTGGGCTCCAGGTGCAGGGCCATGTGGCTACCTGACAGTCCAGGACGGGTCCTGAGCAATCTCGGTGTTCTCCGGTCCCAGAATGGCCACTCCATGAGGGCTCCTCCCAGTGCCCAAGTACCTGCATGTGGACAGGGTGAGGTGGGGATCTCTCTACCAGGGCAGCCCCAGCCCATGAGGACAGGGTGTGGGGGGCTCTCTCTACCAGGGCAGCCCCGGCCCATGAGGACAGGGTGAGGGGAGATCTCCCTACTAGGGAAGCCCCAGCCCATGGAGACAGGGTGAGGGGGCTCTCTACCAGGGCAGCCCCAGCCCATGAGGACAGGGTGAGGGGGCTCTCTCTACCAGGGCAGCCCCAGTCCATGAGGACAGGGTGTGGGAGGCTCTCTCTACAAGGGTAGCCCCGGCCCATGAGGACAGGGTGAGGGGGGCTCTCCACCAGGGCAGCCCCAGCCCATGAGGACAGGGTGAGGGGGTCTCTCTACCAGGGCAGCCCCAGCCCATGAGGACAGGGTGAGGGGGGCTCTCTACCAGGGCAGCCCCAGCCCATGAGGACAGGGTGAGGGGAGATCTCTCTACCAGGGCAGCCCTAACCCATGAGGACCGGGTGACGTGGGGATCTCTCTACCAGGGCAGCCCCAGCCCAAGAGGACAGGGTGAGGGGGGCTCTCTACCAGGGCAGCCCCAGCCCATGAGGACAGGGTGAGGGGGCTCTCTCTACCAGGGCAGCCCTGGCCCATGAGGACAGGGTGGGGGGGATATCTCTACCAGGGCACCCCCAGCCCGAGGCACACTCAGCTGCACACTCACGCGTGGCTCACAGCGACCAGGCTGTCGTGGCTGACAGTGAAGAGTTGCTCCCTCTGTGCCTGCTTCATCTCGTCCGAGAGGCCGTACAGGAAGTGGTCCAGGCCTGCCAGATGAGCACAGGTGAAGTGGCTGCCTGCTGGGACACTGCCACTCACAGCCAGGGCAGGTGCACCATTAAGCCAAAGTGCCTGGGACAATCCCAGTCCAGTCCCCACAGCCCTGCCCTGGTGACATCGGGCCATGGTGCTGCAGCCACTCTCCTGCTGTGGCCACATGTCACCCTCTGACCTATGAGTAAGCTGTGCCCTGTGAACCGGGCACATGCCTTGCTGGGCCATGGTCACTTGAGCTCTGAAATGATAGGATCTGATTCTTTGGAAATGGCCAACAGGATGCCCTTGCCTGAATGGGAAGCAGCAAGTTTCCAAGGCTGATGTTTAAGGTGTCACGTGTGAAAGCCACACCACAAAGAAGGACACGGGGACGGAGGAAGCTGGAACGGTGGCCCTACTGCCTGAGGTCCACACAGGAGTGACTGGGAACACATGTGTGGACGCTGTGTGGGGAGGCCCCACCATGGTCCCTATCCCCTACTCCACTGAGGCCCCACCGTGGTCCCCATCACCTGCTCCAGTACCTTTGTCTGAGGGGGCGATGGGAGCATCCACAGCCGAGAACACGGACAGCTTCGCTTCCTCCACATCCTGCTGTGTAAATGCTCCAGACTTAGCCCAGTCCACAGCTTTCCCAAAGGCCTGGAGAGTTTCCATGGAATTTGGATCCCTACGAAATTGCAGCATATTACCAATAGAAAAAGTCATGATCCCAAGATGACATAACAGTCCTTCCACAGTGTCTGTTTGCTAATGGCTCTACTTTAATATTTAACAGTCCAAACGACCCCCTGGCAAAATCACTCTTTGTAGAAACCTAAGTCTGACTACATCACTGCCCACGCTCTGCTGCTGCTGCTATCCAACGGCACCGCCAGGCACACTGCCTGGGGCCACCACAGTGCAGTGAGATTATGGAAGACGGCAGAAAAGTTAGGGTGAAGGAAACCCCAGGCCTCCCCAGACACGTGCAGGAGAGGTGAGGACCTGCTGGGTGGGCCGGTTCTGAGAACCTCCGTCCTGGTGCAAAGGCTCCCAGCCCCATCCCTGCCAGTCCCCACAGATTATCCTGGAAGTGAAGGTGGCTGGGACCTTCCCCTTCCTCCAGAAGTGCATCTCCTGGCAGGCATGGCCAGTGAGATTGGGGGCCTGAGTGTGGGGAGCACAGGGTGACAGAGGCATGAGAGCCGCCCCCTTATCCCCAGAGTTTGAGAACACGTGTTGTCCTTAGGCAGCAGGGCTACGGGAACTGCTCCAATAAAAGGGCAGCACAGGAGCTCTGAGGGCTCCGAGGGCACAGCCATCCTCATCAGGGACAGCGCCTCAGACTGTGCCCAACGCCACGGACACTCTGCTCTCCTGACAGCGCCTCTGGGAGGGGCCGGCCCTCAGACTGTGCCCAGCGCCATGGATACTCTGTTCTCCTGACAGCACCTCCGGGAGGGGCCGGCCCTCAGACTGTGCCCAGTGCCACGGACACTCTGTTCTCCTGACAGCGCCTCTGGGAGGGGCCTGCCCTCAGGCTGTGCCCAGTGCTCTGAACACTCTGTTCTCCTACACAACACACCTAAGATAAAGCTTGATTCATACGTTAGACAGACGAGATTAATAATAAAAACCCTGTACTTCGGGGCCATTCTGAGTAAAACAAGGGTGACTTGGGCACAAGCAGGGCAGGGCCTCAACATTAAGACTTGATAACCCAGATGCCCAAGGAATGACTTGGGGTAGGAGGTGAGGATTGAAAGGACAGGGAAGGAGGGAGGGAGGGTAGGAAGGAGGGAGAGAGGGGGAGGGATGGAGGGAGGGAGAGGGATGGAGGGGAGGGAGGGGAGGGAGGGGAGAAGGGCAGGGAAGCCAGGCAGAGGACATGCTGGGCAAACGATCCACATCTGGGCAAGATGGAAGGGGACACAAGAGATTTCATCACATTACTTAGGATGGCCTGTGATTTTTAAGCTTATGAATTGTTTATGTCCAGAATTTTCCATTTGATGCTTCCGGACCAAGGCCAACTATGGGTAACTGAAACCTGAGAAAGCCAAACTGCAGAGCTGGAGGCTCCTGCGCTCCACCCAGAGCCGTCCTCACAGTGTCCTCTGTTCACGTGGCCGGTCCTAGCCCCACCACAGACAGGGGACAGGAGCATCATGGGGGCAGCAGGCAGGCTGCTCACCTGTAGGAGTAGAAGGTGAAGACCCCACTGCGGCTGAGCTTCGCACCTCCGCCATAGGCGCCCCCTTTCTCTCGAATTTCCGTGTGCAGGAATTTAGCAGTCATTAAATGCGCCAGGATCTTAAGGCTGAAATAAATGATTAAAAACTCAGGTTAAAAACAACTCAGCCTGCAGCAAAGTGCTAATGTCCTTATAACACAAGTGATCACGAGATGTACAGAGTACACCTGAAGGAAGCCAAAAGTGGGGAAAGTCAGGCTGTGACATAATGTGTGCATCATGGTCCACTGGGGTTTCTTTTTCTTTTTTTAATAGACAAAAAGAAACAGCAAACTTGTGAGCAGTGTCCAGCCCAACTCGGGCCTTCCCGGCTTGGGAGAACCGACCCTGCCCCAGACTCCGGCACTCAGCACTGCTCACCACATGGGTACCCATGGCGTATTGTATACCTGGCGGAGTGAAATGAGTTATTAATTTTTACTGTGAGGCCACATGCACTAATGACCCCTTAAATGTGTCATCTCAGAATATGGACAAAAAGTTAAGTGAGCCCCAGGGGATATTTCCACAGGTGCGCTTAGAAAACACAGACCCCAACAAGCCTGTCCTCCTGCTAACTCTCACTGGGGATGGTGACAGCCAATCTTCTGGAAAGCTCAGGTCTTGGCCACCCTGTGGGGGTGCTGCCCCTCCCTCGTCTGCCCACTGTGGGACACACGTCCACCTGGACTGGCTGTGTCAGGATTCTACCTTCTCCCCCCTCTGCTGGACCATGTCCAAGTCCCTGGGTCCGTCCACCCTCCTCAGTTCAGTCTGGCTGCCTGAGACAGTGGCACAGGAGGGCCTTCTTGGAAACACCAGCCCAGTGACAGATCCTGTGGTCTTTTCTCTTGGTCACAGACACATGCCAGCCACAGAACAGAGGGAAGCCCCCACCCTTCTTCCTGTTTGGGGCACAGCTGTGGCCACCACCTCTGAAGCCAGCACAAACCACTGAACCATGCACTGAGCGTCAGACGCAGGCCGGGGCCCAGAGCCTAACCTGAGAGGGCCCTGGGACAGGCTCAGGCTCCCAGCCCCAACACAGCCCTGGCTCTCGGACATACGCCTGTCTCAATCCTGTGGTCCCTGGGGGTCTGTGGCACAGCTCGAGCCTCCCCGCCCTGCAGGCCTCGAGGACAGGCTCCCCACGCGTCCTTCATCCTGCCCCCACCCCATGCTCTTCCCGTGCCTTCCACGCCTGCTGCTGGGCTGTGGGCTCCTGGAGGGGCCGAGCGTAAACACCTGGGCTCAGTCTGCTCCACACGTCAGAAAGTCTCGCCCCACTTTGTGCCATTTCACCCGCAGACAGGTGAGTTTGTGTTTAGGCCATATCTGTTTTTCTATTATAGGATGTGAGGAGTATCAATCTCTTACAAAAACAGCTAAAGAGCAGGGCATTTTCTTCATAAAGACCATTTGGATCTACAGTCTGGGTTTCTGCCTTGAACTGTCAGCTGGGTGCAGTCTGGGAAGAGCCAGACCCTGGAGGTGGCAGAGCGGCAGCAGCCGGTGACACAGCACCCAGCACTCAAGTCAGTGTGAAACCGTCCCATGAGGAACACGGCTCGCCATCTCCTAACACGCCGGACACACTTACTAAGGCGCAGCCTGAGGGTGCCACTCCGGCACCGCCTCCTACCTGGCATGACCTGGGTCCGTGTAGGGGACGGTTCTGATGCACTTGCCCACATAGTTCACCTGGAAGGGCAGCGGGAAGTGGGTCTTCATCTGGCAGGGCTCGAAGGTGGGTTCCTATGAGATGAGGGAGGGTGTCAGCACAGACTCAGACGGGACTGACAACCCATGCCCCTCAGGACACTAGCTGGGCACACGTGTGGTCTGAATGAACCCCATCTCTGAGGACGCTAGCTGGGCATGTGGGCAACCTGCATACCCCACTAACTGGGCAAGCATGTGGTCCAATACCCCATGTCTGTGAGGGTGCTACCTGGACACACATATGACCTGAATGCCCCATGTCCCTGAGGGTGCTAGCTGGACACACGTGTGGGAACAAGGCATTGACACTGTCATTCTACACAATTTCTCACTTTAAAATTCACATGAGATGTTCCAGTCTAGACACAAAGCCTTTAAAATCTATTAATCCATTAGATACATTCTATTCCCTGTCATCTGTGTGGTACTGACTCTCAGGGCCATGGACTCGGCCACACGCTATGATAAACCACAGCAAGGCGCCAGCACAGAGCAGAGCAGGCACTGGGGCCCAAGCACACTGCCAAGCTGACCCTGTCCCAGTGCCACGGCCTGCATGCTTAGCAAGGCGACCTGCGAGGGGGCGAGGCCAGCGAGACTGCCCACGGCTGGGCTCACTCAGGGCTGCCTCGGGGTGGCAGTGACAGAATGGCACAACCAACTCAACCTAAGGACACAGCAGCCCTACAGAGGCTCCGAGGAACACAGTCAGTCCACACCCAGCCAGGTAGGCTGTTCCAACGCACCGTGATCAGCTTCCTCACCATCTGGGAGCCACAGGCGTCTGCGTTTCCACCAGGGCCGTTGTGTGCAGGTTTCTGGAAATGTTTTCAAGAGAAACAAGAAAACCCAAGACTTACTTGAGATACGTGAGAAGGTGCACAAGTCATAAAATCCTCAGACCTAATAATTTGTTTACATGGTGTAAATACCAAGTGTTTTAATTTGTTAAATATTGTTAAAGTCTTCCTATATCACAAAGAAAATCTTGTTTTAAATTTCCTTTCCTCCTCCTGCCCTTTACAGTCATGGAACTGTTTGCAGACAAGCGGCCGTGTGTACTCAAGAGGCTGCGACAGAGGCCCGAGGGACAGGAGACCCTTTCATGGGCCCCAGCGCAGGGCCAGGCAGGGAGACCAAGCCACAGACGGGGTGAGGGATGTGCACTCGCCAGAACCCACAACTGTCCCCCTTCTCCTCTGACACATGAGGCTTCTCTAGCTACACTGTGGGCGACAAAGAGACCTGTCACCAACCAAACTCACTGGGGTTAGCGGCCACTGGTATAACTCAACCAGAACAAAGTCCCCGAACCACCACGTCACAGTGAAAGGGTTTTATACCCTGTGACAGACGTGCTCAGACCACTTGGCCGCTCTCCCGCCACCGCACTCCCTGGAGACACAGTTTGCCACAGGCAGCAGCAGGAGGAAGTGAGCATCGGGTCAAGGCTGGGCCACAGGGCTAACCCCCCTCTCACCAGGCCAACCCAGGCCACAGGGCTAACCCCCCCCTCACCAGCCTCAGTGTCCCCTGCCTGCTGCACCATCTGGCCTCAGTGGGCTAATATATATGCAAACACGTTCAGTAACCTGCCCAGCAGGGAGTTTCCCAAGACCTCTGTTTTGTGGGCGTTACCTCAACCACATGGAGGTGCACTGGCTTCCGCTCCCTGCTACCACGCCCCAGTGTCTGGAGGAACCGCTCCACCTCCCGCTCCGCCCAAGGTCTCTGCTGCGGAGTCACGTTCACCGAGCACCTGTTAGAGAGAATCATAAACCATCACTACTAAAAAACTCATCATACTAATCACATTTTGTATAAATAACAACAAAAAAGTAAGTGCTAAGTGGTCTCTGTACAAAACGTTAAAAAGAATAGGAGGCAGATGAGGAAACAGCACAGCCGTCCCCGCTCTGTGGCTTCATGTCCCACAGATGTCCACATCCCTCAGCTCCCAGCTAAGGACAGCCAGAGACACAAAGACAGCTCAGCCGACCCCATTCCTCTCAAGGGCAAAGCAAATAAAGAAAGTATCAGTAATGCCCGCCAGTGAGGCCTTCAGACCCACTGTCAGAAACTGACAGGTAAAGGGCTGTCCAGTCTGAAGGTGTGAACTGCTACAAAAGCAGAAAATCACTTTACAAAGTACCAAAAATTCACCATGCTCTCAACATTATATGAAAAGTAGAACTGTCAACTTGTACAGAATCACAAACACTATCTATAAAACTCACTTGGACACTAACACAGCGACAGCACCGTGTAGTCGACTCTGCAGGTGACCCTGAGGGACTGCGGGTGACCAGTCAGCGGCGGCGGCCACCACAGGGGCGGGGCCAACATGCCAACACCTGCCTGTGGTGCACGGCAGGTCTATGCGAATTACGTCAGTTGGAGGAGTGGTCAGTGCAGGGAGGTGGTCAGCTACAGAGGCCCTACTGTCTTTTCTTCTTTCTGGCCCTAACCCCCAAGTCTATGTCAGTTAGATTAACAGTGGGAGGCAGGAAATTGATATTCCAGCCCAGGCACTGGGCCAGCTGCCCTGCACATTACGCCTTTATCCCCCACACTGAACATGCAAAGTCGGGCTTCATGGAGAAGGAAGCTGCCAGGATTCTGGGGTGCAGCCTGACCAGGCCCCGTAGGCACTCGCCACAGGCCACCCCATAGAACCTGCTGCAGACCTTGGAAACGGAGCAGGATGGTGCCAGGACCCTGTGCCAGGACCCAGCTCACACAGCATTCCTCTACCAAGTCTCCCTGAACACCCCGTCAGTGAACTTGGAACAGGGGAGCTGAGAACACACACCAACATTTTAAATAGGATAGTGGGTGGGCGTGGGCAGCACTGTGTAGAGTGGGCCTGAGGTGCTGGATGCCTCCCTCAAACCGTCAGATAATTTTATTTTTGCAATAAACAGACCTACACTCCGGTCTGTCCCTCTGCTGCCCTCACTGAGGCCTCCTTTACGGACCATTTGCTTTTGGGACCAAAATAACATTTATTTGCCTTAGATATACCTATTATCTAGAATAAAATTAGCTTGCTTTCTCTACCACCTACCTAATACAACTTTTATTGAACTTAAATACTGATCTTTTTCCCAATAGAAAATGGTTTCTTAGCTTCTAAGAGAATTTGAAGCCTAGAATCCATTCTATACTCTACAGCTTTACCAAGCTTCCCTCTCTCTTGAAGATAAATTTATGTAATATATAAATAATACTGTTTATATAATTTTCAAGTGAAAAATATCTAAAACCGACACTTGACAAGATAGGATGAACTGCAGGACGTCTGTTTGGAAGTGAGTCGTGAGCCCACCTCATGTCATCACCGGTCAGGAGATGCGTCCCAATGAGAGAGAGCGTCCTCAGGACAGGAGTGACATCCTCCATTTCTGCAACACTCTTCATCAGCCTCACCTGGACCAGAGGATCACAGGGACAGAGGCTGTGATAGAGCCTAGGACCAAATGCCCCCAACCTCGGCCCGGCTTGGGGCAGCAGGGTCGAGGGCTGGGTGGTACAGAGAGGAACGTGAGTTAAAGAAAAAATTTTTCCCCATGAAACGTGGTCGATTAGAAAGTTACCTTTTGTGAGACATAAGCCACTAATTCCCAGAGAACAGGAACAGCTCTGGGAGACGTGGCTAATTCAGCCAGACCAGCCACACCCTGCTGCAGCCCACCTGGTCCATGCCGCTGAAGGTCTCCTGCAAGTCCCCAGCAGGTGTGAGGGTCCGGCTGGCCCGGACGGACGCATAGAGGTGCCCGGCGTCTGGGATCCCGTTTGCAAGCTCCTGAGCACTCATCTTGACTAACACTCGGAAGCGTTCTTCTTCTTCAAAGTGCGGGCTATGGGAAACAAAAAGAATTCACTCCTGAAGACCTGCCCGGGTCCCCATGTTCCCTGCTTCACCAAGGAAGATTTATGATGTTTACAGACCATTTCAACAACCTCAGGTTCTACGCCACAGGCATTACAAGTAAGATCAGGCCAGGAAATCAACAACCCACACGAGCATGGTCTGTTCTGGACACTTCCAGTTGAGAGTTAACGTCATGTGCAAGCGAAGTTACCTGTTGAATATTTCAGCCCACAGGTGCATCATGTCCGGCAGGTTTCGATCCAGGCAGAGAGATGAAAACAGCACACCCTGAATCGTGGAAGACACATAAAGGGAAAAATTTATTGCGGAATAATTTCTAAAAACCCACTGGGGAGACAACTTTGTGGCACACCGTGTTGCAGGGTAAACGCTACCTGCTCATAGGTGTCCAGGTGAGAGTCGTCGGGGAGCACGTGCGGAGACACTGTCATGCCCCCGGTTCTCAGCTCTATCTGCTGGGCCAGTTCCCTGTAGTCAAGGACACCGCAGCCCATCCTGATGAGACAGAAGTTTTACCTGAACCCCAAGGCAGCTTTTGCTGTACATTTTCAAAATCATGCATCTTGAATTACAAGTTACTTAAATTAGCCACAGCTTAAAAAATCCCTTTTTACACTTCAAAGATCACCAGACAAGACAGCCCTGGCCATGTGCCCTCTGGAGCACTCAGGAGCCTCCTCCCCTGGGCAGGAACCAGCATCCGCCAGCCAGGACCCTCAGAGGACCCAGCCACTAGGCACCAGACTGACGTCTGCACTGAAAATCAAACCCTGAAGTGTGGGCGTCCAGGCCTGAGCTTGTGAGTCTTCCTCACTCTCGGGCCCCCACACACCCTGACACCTACTTCATGCTCTCAAGTATCTGTGATAGGGGGAAAGTCTGAAGAATGCACCTTTCTGAGCTATCAGGAGGCCCATCATCCCCTGAGGACATGCTCTGTCCCCACCAGGGCAGCTGCTGAAGCTCAGGGTGTGGGCAGCAGACCCCCACTGCATGGCCTCAGGCCCCTGGACGGGAAGGGAAGCCCACAGTCCTGTCCCCGGCTTGTCCTGCCACCCTCGGCATGCACACAGGGCTGAGGGTAGGGGCACAGGGCTGGGTGCGTGGGTACAGTCCCAAGCCCACCCACAGACACCCGGTATGGAGCACAGCAGCAATGGCAGCACTGGGTCAGGGAAGCAAAGTGGGGTGGGCACGGGTGATGCTCCAGGCAGCCACTACACTGTTAAGTCAATAGCATTCTTCTCCAAAATCTCACCAGATCAGCCCCTCTGTGCTAGGCGAGCTGCGTTACGTTATGCTTTAGGTTTATATTTCAACGTAATGTGACAGGAAAACAATTTTCATACAACAAAAATTGTAAACCAATACATTATATTGTACATTACCAGCACAATATATTTTACATTTTTACTTATGCTCCATGACTCTGTAATTTTGAAAACTGATCCACTAAATGGTCATTACTATGAACGTGTTAGAACCACACAGACACATATATAAAACACACACTTGTCCCACACAGAGATGTGCGGGGTCTCGCAAGCAAATGCGACGCCTACTTGGTGAGGACGCAGCAGAAGAGGGGCACGTAGGGGCGCAGCTCCCTGGGCAGCGAGTTCAGGCTGGAGAAGGCCCGGAAGTACACCACGCCGTTGGTGGGCTGCACGCAGTACTGGATGGGGGTCCCTCCAGCTGGAAACACAGATGGCTTTACTGTCACCAGCACTACATTAACCGTTTTTAATATTTAGGAGATAGTGCTACTGCTCTTAAGGACAGAGGTTTAAAACTTATACCAGCAAAAAAGAAAAATCCATTCACTTGGCATGGAGGTACATTTCCCTGCTGTACCTCCAATCTGATTTAAAAAGCCTGCAACTGTCATTGCTAAAGCAACCCTTGCTTTCTGAAGATGAGCAAGGGGAAACAGAGGCCCTCCTCTCCTGGTTTCAGATGAGGGATGGCTGCAGGAGTGCCCCATTCTCTCCACCTGACCCACCTTCACCCAGCATCAGTCTGGAGACACCAACCCCACCGTCTCACCTATCCAAACCCCTTCCTTCCCCACCAGGTCCCCTCCTTGGGCCCTATACTCCTGCCCAAGGCCCTGGTGCTGCCCTAGATGACTCCAGGGCCTGTAGGGACAGCCAGGCCGGGGCATGTCCTGAGCCAGAGGAGGGCTCAGTCAGCTACTGATGACGGACTCACCTTGACTGTTCTTCTAATGGACATTAAGGAAATTCACCAATAAATAAAAATTGTGGGGCATTAAAAGACTGGTGGGATGTGAACCCTGATTTCCAGAAGAAAGATTCCACTTGCTTGTATATACACAGACATGCACAGAGACACAAGTGTGTGTGCGCACAAACAAATCAGACGTGGGGCACAACCACAGTGGAAACACAGAAGGCAGGCTGGGGACTCTCCACAGGAACCAGCAATGCTGGGACACGGTCTGAACTCTGCCCCATCAGCTCAGTAAGAGCCAGCAGTGCCCGGGAGGCAGCGTGAACACTAAGGGTACAGCCAGGGGGAGAGAGAGGCCTGTAGCCTGCCATCCACCCCAGGACCGCCAACACTTACACCTGTGAGGCACTTCCTATCCCTGCACTGACAGTGACTCAGAGGATGCTGGTGACTTTAAAAGTGCACTAACCACAGCCATGGCACAGCCCAAAGCCTCGTCGGACGCCCTCCCAGCTCCACTCAGAGGAGCAGACAGGGGCTCCAGGTGGAATGCCACCATCACTAAACTCAAGAAAAGTCACAAGACATTGGGGGGGTAGGGAACAGCACTGTAATGACTGGGGACGCTCAGATATTTCAGGGAAAACATCTAAAATGTGGCTCTGCTCTTCCTGTGGAGACTGGTAGGTTGTGTCAACAAGGGACCCAGCACCCATGAAGAGGACAGTGTTCACAAAGACCTGCCAGGACCACGTCCAGCTCGGTGACAGGCACGGTGGGCTCAATGTCCGACACCTTCAACGCCGGCAGGCAAGAGGCATCCTGAGGCTGGCTCTGCAGAGCCCGTAATTCCAGACCTAGAAAGAGCCAGGAAAAGCACGGTGGTCAGTGCTGCAGCTGCAGGTTCTAAGCACCTCCCTGCCTCGGTCACCTCCCTGCACTCATAGCCATCCGGCCAGCGAAGGCACCTCAGGGCTGTGGTTTTAAGGTCCCTGCTGTCCCCAGCAGGCTGGAACTGGACGCAGCACGTCCGCTCAGTCAGTGCCCCTTCTGATTCTTGCTTATTTCAGAAAAGCATTTTTATGGGGAGAGGTGGTGTCACCAGCAGTTTCCCCACCACTCCTTGAAAATTTATACTAGACAGATTGAATTTATTTGTAAGGGTTTTCAAACCAGTTCTTGATGGACTGAAATCGAATGATTTTAACACTTATTTTCTATTGCATTTTCACTTATTTCAGCAAAATGTAATTTCGTAAATTTCACACATCCTAACAATGCTTAAAACCACGTTTCTATTCATTTAATGAGAGGGAGGCAGCTCCCCCTCAGGGAATCATTCGCAGATCACAATCTGGAAAGGAGGACCCAGGGGGCCAGAGTAGGATTGTAAGGACAGGCCTGAACAGTCATGTGCAACAAGATCCCTGGATACACACCAACCCGCCCCAAACCCCAGCAGCCCAGGGCCCTCCAGGATACCCCACCCCACCCCACCCCGGGCGCCAGCAGCTGCCAAGTGGCCCTCTGCCCAGGGTGTGCCCGCCCAGGGTTCCGCACAGACGGACTCGTTCTGGGATCGTCTCCTGGGTCTGGTTCACTCCATTCTGCCTCAGTTTGCTTCTCAGAGGCATCAATGTGGAGTTCATTACTCCTCTGCTCCTGCTTAGAGCTGACTAGTATTTCTTTGTATGGCTGTGCATGTTGATGGACATCTGCAATGATCCCATTGTGGGTAGAGGTTGTCATTGCTCTTGGGTAAATAACAGGAGAGCGGAGTTCAGCACCAGGAGACTAGGAAACTGATTTCCCCAGTGCGCTCTTCCCACCACTGTGCTCTCCCCCCAGCACTGGACGAGCTCCCGTCTTTCACACGACAGGTACCTGGTACGAGCAGTATGTCTTCAAGCAACTCTTGTATCTACTGGGTAATTATACATGATCAAAGCTTGGATTTGCACTTTTAAAATAAATGTTGCATTTTCCTGAGAAAATAATGAGATTATTTCCCACGTAAATAATGATTTATGTGCTAATTTGCCATTAGAGTATCTTTTTAGATGATGTACCTACCAAAATCCTTCCCTGTTGTTTTAAATAGCTGTTTTCACATTACTGATTTGCTCAAGTTTTTCATACAGTCTGGAGACAGTCCTGAATCAAGTGTCAGTCTGCAGACGTGTCCTTGCAGAGGGCCACGCCCTGGCTGGAGAGCTCCCCCGGCTCCTGCCCCAGGACCCTCCACTGGCCTTGGCAAGGTCCCGTCCATCCCACTCCCACCATCCTAGCTTCAGCTCTTATCACGCTTATGTTTCTAATTGCTTTTGACAATTTTCTCTCTCCGGCTTCTCTAATTTCCTCAAAACCGTTCCCAATACCACCACCCTAACCTGCTGAATGTCACCACAATGACCCTGCCGAATCTCATCGCCCAACCCCAGCTGATTGTCACCACCCCTGACCCCGCTGCATGTCACTACCCTGACCCCGCTGAGTGGTACCATCCTGACCCACTGCGTGTCACCACCCTGACCCCGTTGCGTGTCACCATCCCTGACACCGCTAAGTGTCACCACCCCTGACACTGCTGTCACCACCCTGACCCCGCTGAGTGTCACCACCCCTGACACCGCTGAGTGTCACCATCCCTGACACCGCTGAGTGTCACCACCCTGACCCTGCTGCGTGTCACCACCCCTGACCCGCTGAGTGTCACCACCCTGACCCTGCTACATGTCACCACCCTGACCTGCTACGTGTCACCTTTGTGATTGGTCTGCTGTATACTGTCACTGTGACCCTGCTGACCATGGCCAATGCAACCCTGTTTACGACCCCGCACTCTAGTGACCTGACTGTGAAGCATCTGTGTCCCCACCTTGTATTCCAGGCCCTCCTTCCCACTGCCTTGCCTGGCCAAACTCTTGCTGCCCCCATCCCCCTACACACTTCGCCCCTTTCCTCACACACTGCTCCCTTACCCACTATACATCACCACATGAGCAGGTGCACGGCCCACCTATGAATGTCCCAGGCCACCCCCAGGGGCCAGTGAGCAGAACAGACCCTTCACACCCTGAGGGCAGCTCTGGGCAACAGCTGACACTGGCCTCTCTGCTCACCAGGCAATCCAACATGCACTGTGACATGCCCAAATCTATGGCACATTATGGCACCTGCCACCACTTAAAACACAGCACTCTTGGCGCCCTGTAGATTCCAGCTGGTTAAAATAACAATCACCCCCAACTATGAACTCACAGGAAGTTCCCTGGATCTGGGTGACAGTTATGACGTTACTGAGCACAAGTTAAATCCCAGACCTTTTTCGTAGATCTGCTGCTTGTCCTCCAGGGAGAGAGACTGGACCTTCAGCTTTAGCTTCTCTGCTTCCATCTGCACCTGTTTCTCGTGGTACTTGTCATCTGGACTCATCAACAGGGTCAGCTTGTGCTGGTTATTCTGCGCAGTCGAGCAACAGCAGCCACGTTACAACAAGACGTTCTTTTATTTTTTTTAGAAAACAAGATTTTCTTAAAACCCGCTGTGCAGCCCTGCCTCCATGGGTATGTGCTTGGTCCTGTTCCGTTTTCCTACTTTTAAAGTAATGTTGGTAACAGAACTCACTGCAAGAACTGTTTTGTAGATTAAAGAACATAAGCTGCATAAAACCCTCACAACCACAGCTGCTACGCAGTTAAATGTTCTGAATAATGTTTACATGTCACGTTACTAGATTGTCATCTTGCTTGCTGTGGCTCAACCATAAATGAATCAACAGTCAACATTTTTGTCACACCTAGTTATAAGAAGGCTTATACTTTTAAACATATAAATCTTTTATTTTAATGTAAATTGAAGATAACATAAGACTTCTGACTTAGTTTTTAATCTAGTGTTCCTCATACTATTAATTTCTAAAAGGCTCTAAATTTTCCATTCAATACTTTGTGAGTTATTAGGACTAAATAGATGTTGATTTTATATAAAAGTAAATGACAGGTGATTTAATGAGCTTCTCTTATTTTTTTCAATAATTGAACACCCAGACATGCTCACTAGTAACACTACTGCAAAGACAGGTGAGACTAGGAATCTAAGAGAAATTTTAGGCAAAATAATTTAGAACTTAGAGAAAACGTAGGTCAAATATACAGAGCAGATGACAATCTCTCCGACCACAGTAACACCTGCTAAAAAGTTCTATCACGTGGATGAGCGTGTAGCAGGGAACACACAGCCAGCCGAGTGCCTGGAGATCCAGGGAAACCAGTGAGCACACGTCAAAGGACTCAACCCTAAAACGGCCAGCGTGCTCATCACATGAGGGTCACTGCTCTCTGTTTCACATTATTCTTAATTAACAAAATAAAAATATATACGCAGATGTTTTATTCATACATATGTTCGTGTATAAAAAGGCACACAGATATAAAAAACCAACTGCCAACTTGCATTAGAATAAAAGAAAAAAGAATTCAAGGTAAGCATTTAAATTTTTAATTAGAAAATCAGTAATTATGTCATCTATGTATTAACAGAAATTGACTTACATAAATTACATCCTAACATTTTTCCACCATTATAAAATTCAACTCCAAAATTATAAAAATAAATTTTCCAACTTTCTTACCTTAAAATACCGTGTTACTTTTTCTTTCAAAAAGTCTGGATTTTCCTTTAAGCACTGCCTGAATTTAACCAACTGGTCTCCCAACTTGAGGAGTTCCACGGGGTCCCCGTCGTGATTCCAGCAGGAGGCCACACACTGGAGGAGAAGGTTACGGTAACGGCAGGCTGCCCCAGAGCCGCCTGCCACCCAGGCAACCTCTAAGGGCCATGCTTTACTAACATCCTAGCTTCTGTATTTAAAAACACCAGAGGTGATTGACTACAACAATAATTAAGTCATTGTTTAGTTGGATAAAATAAAAAACAAACCCACTGAAACCCTGCTTTGTCCTAACAAAATAAAAAGCAGAAGTTTTAATTATTTTTAGAAGCTGCAATTACCAACAAATTACCAGTTATCTATCATAAATCCCTCCCCACTCAAAGTATACTGTGTGAATCTGTTTCAAACAGAGGAATAAAATATAAAAAAGCCAATTAAGTAAGCTAATAAAAAGACAAAGTATCATGAAACTAAATAAGTAAATTTATATCTGATGCAAAACAGTGTAACTTTTAAGGTTCCAATGAAAAGCATCGTCAGTATAAATCTGTATTTTCAATGCTGTTGAGACCCATTAAGTGCAGGTTCAGAAAACAAAGCCCCCCAAAAAGCACCATGAAACAACGCACCGATGTCAGGGTCAGCCCGAAGCTGGTGGACTGATGCTTCATCTGTACCTCCAGTTTATGAAGTAAAGCTTCGATCCGATCATCTTCAAATCCTTTCCTGTAGAACACAGTGAGGAGCTAAGACACGGAAAAGAAAACAGCTTTGGAAGGCAGCACAGACAGGTAACACTGAAGGTGAACACACAGGCTTTACACAGGGAGGGCCTAATGCAGCAGGATGGATGGGGACGGGGAAATCACTAAACCAAGCCAACTTACCGGGCCGCTTCGTCCAGCGTCCTGTCTATCAGGGCTCTGACCGTCTCAATGTCCTTCTCTGCAATGCCCTGGAGGCCGACGCTGAAGTACGCCTCTCTCGTGTAGCCGTTGTATCTGGAACACAGAGGATGGGAGGATCCCCGGATGCTCATGGCACCCTAACGGGCTGCGCGTGAGGCTGGGACAGAGAACTTTCAGCCCCCAGCTGCCACTAAGCCACTGAAGCCGTGTTCTCAGATACACTGGTCACACTAGAATGTAAACACTTGAGTCACAGGAAAATTAATCTAAAACTAGAGAACTGCTGAGCTTAACAAAAATCTTAAAACTTTTAAGAACATTTAATGAACTAACTTTTAAAACAAGCAACAGTTAAGACATTCTCAGAACTTGGCACAATTGTTCTTGTTTTC
The DNA here is from genome assembly GCA_963574355.1 of Loris lydekkerianus. Classification (NCBI taxonomy): domain Eukaryota; kingdom Metazoa; phylum Chordata; class Mammalia; order Primates; family Lorisidae; genus Loris; species Loris lydekkerianus. The sequence continues at coordinate 13,429 of CAUYPK010160411.1, read as the reverse complement.
ACTTTTTTTGGCCAAAAATCTCTCTCAGCAACCAAATAGCTTGCACTGGACCGTGACACAGCACAGTCCAGAGAGCCCTGTCTGGGGCTGTCCCCCCAGCACTGAGGCTGTTCAGCAGCACCCCAGCCTCTACCTCACGATTTAACAACCACACACCATCCTCCAGGGTCAGGAAAGGGGGTGCAAAGTCACACCCATCTGGTTCCCGCTAAGAGCAGCACTTACCCAGTGTCAGGAGAAAAGTCTGTGCCGAGCCCAGACTCAATCAAGGCTTTGTAGAAGGGAGAACTGGGCCCAGAAATCAGCAGTGAAGACAGAAGGCTCAAGGTGAAGGCCTCGAAGGTGTCAGTGATACTTCAGTGGAGCAGACGGGGAGGAGAGGAAGAGAACAGAGGGAAGACGGTTGGTCCCTGCGTGTTTCTACAGCCATCTAAACTCATTATTAAATAATTTTCATCTCCATACAAGTGCAAGTTCTGCTAAAAAGTCTTGTGTTTCACATTTATTTTCATAATCATATGGGCAAAAGAGAACCTTTTTATATCCTGGACTTTGTTGGGGTCCCCAAATAAATTCAGCTGCATATCAAATGCTTATCACACGACAGTGGGCCATGTACTTTCACAGACACTACTGCAGTGGTAGCTCTGCCACCAGCCCTGTACAGGGAGGTGACAGGTGACAGCCACCACGGCACAGGCCACGCTGGCAGGCAGACCTGCTGTCTCCCTTTCCTGACCAACTTCGAGGAACGTTCGAGTATCACAAAAGTTTTATACATGGTATGTTCCCCATGGCGAGCATTCACAGCATCATTCTCACACTCAAGGGGAACCATGACCTCAAAACACTCACAGCTGCTGCCCCATGGCAGCCACTCCCTTCTCTGTAGGAAGAAAGCTTTAAAATGCAGTAAGTATGTAAATTGCATCTTTTCCTGACGGCTATTGCAAATGATTTTCAGATGTTATTAAACACCTTCACACTTCGTTCTGTTCTCGGACCCCGCTTCACTCCTAAGTCCTAACTGTGGTAATTTATACCTGACTGTAGAATTCACCTCCTGCCTTTCTAGCCTGGACACTTTCCCCTGCTGTCCAGCCCAGCTGAGCCTGAATTGCACATACTCACTCTGGTAAGAGGAAGCTGACGCTGACCGTTGTCTGCTTAGAGGGGTCTGCAGCAAATGCGTCCAGGCCACAAGTTATCTGGAATTCCCTCTGCAAAATGACACAACACTTCAAGCAGGTGCAGAGTCAGAAAGGTTTTCAACTTCTATAGATTGTTAGGATTTACAGAATGGCTCAAGACAGGCTTTCACTAAGTTAACTTTCTTTGATAGCAAAGAGCCATTCTCTAGGCTAAAAAGCCCTCCCAGACTGAGCAGCGTCTTAAAGGCCTGTTCCCAGCACACGGCGTGGCACATCTGCAGGGGAGGGACGCGGGCACTCACGGGCCTGTCCCACGGCCTCTGGGCGGGCACTGCGGTGTTGGGCTCGATTTTCTGGAACTTGCTCAGTGCTTCCTCATGAATTTGTTTCAGATGCTGTTCTAATGGGAAATTTCCGTAAGTGAAGAACCTAAAATTTTCAGGGAATATGTTAGTGCATTTTAGTTTAAAAGATTAGAAATTGACAGTGAGGGCTGTTTGCATGAAATGAAGGAAATACAGTACACAGTAATCTCCCCTTATCTGAGGTTCCCATGGTTACCAAGGTCCCACTAGTTTGAGAGCATTCCTGTAAGATCCCTGCAGCGCAGCGTTACGGCTGTCCCGTTATTGTCACCTACTGCTGTTGGGCCCTCATGTGCCTACTTTGCCAAGTTACACTGGATCGGAGCTCTGCAGGTACAGGAGGCAGTGTACCTGGGCCTCAGCCCCACCTGCAGACGCCGGTGTCCATGGGGGCTGAGGGAGGCCTGGACGGAGCGCCTAAAGCCACAGACAACCTGTTTCCACCCTGGTGCCAACATCAAAGGGGCTGTGTTACTTAGTTTAACTGTAAACACCACATAAAAGTGATTGCCCTTTCAACTATATAGGTGGTTCCAACAAAACACAAGTTGTACAGAACTAGTCAATGCAATGCAAACCCTTTAAATCCATCACAAAGGCATCACAGACAGCAAGTGAGTTATTTGTTAAGCGCTTCCGTGATCCTAGCTAGAGTAACACGATAACCCAACTGACAAAGCACTTCATAAAAGTGAACTTCAGGCTACACATTTTGGGTTATGCACATTTTAAACTAACACACTCATTCAACCAGAGGAGAAGGTTACAATGGCAGGCTTGGTCTCTATCTTACTGCGTTGCCTGAGCATGGTTAGTTAACTGTTTGAGGAACTGGTGTCTGAAAGATCCTTCATAAACTTTACACTCAAGAGTTTAGACACCTACTTTAGCACGGGGTCTGGACAATCCACTGGCAAGGGGCGGCCCTAACATCAGGACTCTGGTCTCTCAACGGCTTCCTCACTTGTCAGAGGTCACAGAGCTGGGGGACTGGCCTGCGGCACCTCTGTGCAGGGAGGGCCTGAGCCTGCAGGTGCTCGGAGGTCATGTGGCGCAGAAGCCAAAGTTACTGAAGACCAAAACCAAACCGTCAGAAAGGAAGTCCCACGGGCCACAGCTGGGGCCATGTGACCATAAAGATAAACAGACAGGTCCCAGGTGATCACAGGCCATGAGTGGGGCCCTGGGCTGACAAGACGTGACACATGGGCCTCACCTGCATCAGAGATTTGGGGACAAATAGAAAACTTGACTGTAGAATAAGAAGTAGGGAGTTTTAAGAAAATATGCTTTATTCTGTTAAATGTGACTATGATGTGATCTTGTGTTAAAAAAATCCTCATGTTTCAGGGTAAATGATTATGATGACACCTATAATTTATTTCAAAAATACCCCAGCAAGAATACCCATGTGACTAAGTAGTGGGGAGTCACACAAACTAATCTTGCAAATGTGATCTGACCTTAGGATTTATTTGTAAATGTAACTACAAGTGTTTCATTATTAGCGATATGAGAAACCAGAACTGCACTGAGAAGTACCTAAGGTTCATAAACGCAGGCACTGTTTAACAACAGCTGCGTGCCCAGGGCAGGGCTCAGTCCTACCAGGTGGTGCCCCCCACACATCCCCATCCCCAGTCACAAAACTGGGACCTGGAGGTGAGGAGGTGGGGCCGAGACTCCCCTCCAGGGCGGCTCCAAGGGCTGTGTTTGCAGCCAGCGCACTGCAGTACCCAGTTACCACTGCAGATGTTTAAAATGACTGTTCAAGTCAGTCAGACGGGAGAATTGAAGCAACCAATCCTATCTATACTTACATATATCTTAAGCAAACATTTCTTTGCTAAAGGTGAAAACTGCTAAGTCAACTTAGTGTAAGAATGCAAACAAGCCAACTCTTCAAAATCCACCCATTCAACCGTTAAAACACAGCGTTACCTAGCGTTACTCGGGTGATAGTGAGTAGCGTGGAACTGTCTGAGCTGCTCCCACGTGAGCTCCGGGATGCACAGCGGGTCCCCACCCGACACCACCGAGTACGTGTGGTCAGGAAGGAGTCTGTTTTGAAGGTGCTGTGAGAATATCCTCTCGTTGTCTGTCTTGAAATAGCAAGAAAATAAGTGAACACACACATTACAGCCCATCACAGCGGTCACACTCTGGAGCGTAGACCTGTAATGCCTTGTAAAGGGAACCATCCTAATGACAAACAAGGAAGCCAGGACCCCAGGCAGGTGTTGTTGAACATGACGTTCAACTTATTCACAATCTGTTCATGGAACTCAAGGCTTGGCTCTCTTGGAAGAGTAAGAAAACATATTTTTTGACACAGATTGGGTGAGCAATCTCCCACAGCTAGGCAGAAGGGCCTGGGGCAGCCAGATGGACAGAAACCGTCCTTCTGTCCATCCAGCTGCAGGGCAGGCAGGGAGTCACACAACTCAGTCTGAAGACAGGGTCATGGAGAAAGACAACGAAATTAAGTATAAAAGGATAAGAAATAGTTTTCCACTGAAAGGGGCCGCAGGATGCAGGAAGCAGAGCTGTGTGTACAGGTCACACATTGCAGAGACTCTGGACAGACTGGGCAGGTCCTCAGAGTCATAAGGGGACATGAGGCACTGGCCTGGACAGCAGTCCTCATAGAAAAGAAACACAGTCTCAAGACCCTCTCTACTCCCAAGTTCATGAGGCTTCTGACTGTGTGGGGTTTTATGATTCTGTAGGTATCTGCATCTGTGTGTATTCGTACATTAAAACCAAGGCATTATAAAAATAGTTACTTATTAGTTAACTCAACCCATGACTATACACTACCATTAATACTTTCTGAATAATATTTTTCATAACAAAATACAAAAAATTACTGGGAAGAGTGACAGTTTTGCCTTTTTCCACAAACTTCTCTAGAGTCTGGCCGAACAAAGGAGCTGGACCCTGGCCTGCATCTCCCAGCCTGCCCCTCACACGGCCTGCCCCAGAGCCCCAGGGAAAGCCCAGTGCACACTCGGGAGTGGGGGAGACCAGCATGAAGATAGGGTTTATCTCCAAGGCCCGCTGCGACCACCACCCAAACCCATGTATCCTAGGCACAGCCAAAACTGCTGGTCAGAGGCTCTGGGACTGCAAGCAGCTCGGCCTGCTGTCCTGGGCATCTGCTCATGGTCTGAGCTCAGCCAACTAAGAAGTTACTTCCTAAGATGCGAACATTAAATAACTGAAGGTCAACTGCCTTCCAAATTTAACCATATTTCAATATTTTACACACATAAGGAAGAAAACTTACAAATGCACCCTTCATCTCGTTAAAGACAACGCCTTTAAAGATCAAGGGCGTCTGGGGGTCACTGGGATCCTCGTGTTCTAATCGCCATCCTTCCTGCCTAAATAATGACAAACAATTGTAAGACAATACCAATTCTAGTACTGAAGTCTGAATCAATGAGTTAATCTTTACATACCAGAAATCCAACTCCCGCAAGCATGGGAAGAAGGTTGCATCCAAATACACGGAGAGGAGATTCTGAAAATCCTTGGGGTTTTGTGTGGAGAACGGATACAGAGTATAGTCACTAGCTGGGCAAAAACGAAAAGCAGAGTTTACAATACGAATGGTTCCCACAAAATCATTTACCTCACTTCCCGTGACCATGGGTGTAACTGCCCACAGGGGGAAGGCAGTGATCTGGGCTCCAGACCCATCCTGGGATCGCCTGGCCACCACCCTGAATCCCGCCTTTCCCAGACCAAGTCAGGGTCTGCACTTGACAGGTGCCTGTGCTAATTCCTCGGTGACCATCTATATAGCCCAGGTTCCCCTGAGATTGTCACATGGTCAGGAGACAAGCTCATCCCGCGCTGATCGAATCTGCTCTCTGATTTCCCTCCCCACAGAAGGCAGAGTTCCTGCCACCAGCCTGTTCCTCTCCTCACTTACTAAAAAGTAAAGCTCGCACAACATCAACATTCAGGGTAATGCTACAGAGGTCCAATGCTGTAGCAATATTCCCAAAAGAAAATTGCTTTGAACCAGTAACTGTGCCTGGCAGACCTAACAGGGACTCAGGAGCAGGACGGCGTACCTGTGAAGGCGTTCATAAAAGTGGATAATGACCGGTTTAACATTTTGAAGAAAGGGTCTCGACATGGGTATTTCTGAGAGCCACAGAGGACTGTATGCTCAAGAACATGTGGGACACCGGTGTTGTCCATGGGGGTCGTGCGGAATTGCACACTGAGGGCCAGAAAAGAGAAGAGGTAAAGGGAAGATAAAACTCAATACTGCCCAGTACAGTTCCTTGGCATGCACTGCCTCAGGTGAGTAGAAATAAGTGTTTTAACATCACAATCTTTCAACAAAGTGTTTTCTAACTAAAATGTATGCAATCACTAATTCAGACTATAAAATGTTATTGTATTTAGATGAAGACATAAATTCATGCAGTTAGGAACAATATATTAGTGAGGTGTCGGTCAAGCTGCCTCCTACATGGAGGATGTTCTGAACACAAACATCCCAGTGCCCTACAGCGTCCCCACCAGCACAGGTGTGAGACTACATCCCTACAGTGCCCCCACCTGCACAAGTGTGAGACCACGGCCCTGCAGGGCCCCCACCTGCACAGGTGTGAGACCGTGGCCCTGCAGCGCCCACACCTGCACAGGTGTGAGACCATGGCCCTGCCCACCTACACAGGTGCGAGACCACGGCCCTCAGCACTCCCACCTGCACAGGGCTCAGACCACGGCCCTGCAGCACCCCCACCTGAAAAGGTTGTTTGAGTCCTCTCTGGCCAGGTGTAAGTATCTTGCTCCTGTGTCATCATGGCTGAGCTTCACGGCCGTGAGGAACAGCTCAGGAACAGGTGTCACCTGGGTCAGGAATGGCAATGTGAGAGCTGACCCTGCCAGAATGGCATTCAAATGGTCACCTTAACACACTGAGAGAACTGGCTGTCCCGCTGCCAGGAAGCCAGCAGGTCAGACCTGAAAGAAACAGAACTGCCTTATTCAAGTCTCTACTCTACAAAGGTAGAAAGGCTGCTGGGAATGTGCACCTTGTTCTGAGCACACTCGTCTACTAGGCCTTGTCTGGAGACATCACAGGAAGGTATTTGCATCCCCACTGGCAGGTGGGATTGAGGGCAGGCTGATGGGATAAGCTGCACAGAATTCAGACACAGCTTCTCCCTGGCAGCTGTCCTCTCTGTGATGCAGTGCAGAGGCCACACAGCCCCACTTGCCCCGCACTGCACCTCTCGTCCTGTACAGCACAGCTGGGACTGCGCAGCATGGCTCAGCCCTCCCAGCACAGCTCGGCCCTCACAGCACCACTCGTCCTGCGCAGCACGGCTCGGCCCTCCCAGCACTGCTCGGCTGACTGCCTGCTGCCACCGCCTGCCTTTCCACTGTTATCTCCGTCAGTGCTCAGGACAGCCTGCAGGGAGGAAGAGGCTAGACCCGGTGAGCCTGTGACATCGAGAGGATGCTCCCAGGGTAACCTTTACCCCCTCTCACTTAGGATGAGCAATCGAGTGGTGTACTGGGGCTGGGCTCTAGAATAGTGTGAGGGGCCAGGAGGGTAAAAACATCCCAATGAAAATAAATCCTCACTTCCAGGGTGAAGGACTGTCTCTTTCCCTATAAGTCCCCAATTAAGGGTCCACAGTCCTTAGTGTTCAAGAAATTGTCTTGTCCTCTCACCTGTCAGCCGACCTTCTTTCCTTGAGCTACACACCATGTCGCTGTGCTGACATCACTCATCGCCCATCCTTCATCCCAGGGCCCTGAACGTCACCTGCCTATCCTCACACAACTAGCTCTCAGCGAAGCTGAGACCTCGGGTCTTGTTAGCCCAATCCAGGAGCCTTGTCACACAAATGACATGCATATAGTGGTCTGCTAACAACTGCATAATGTACAGCTGTTAAATTACTTATGTTTACAAATGTACTATACTTTATAATAGAGGATCAACGTATTTAAAATCAGCAGATACAGTGAAATGTCTGCCTAATACATGAAACAGCTTTCATAGTAACTACTTCTCAAACAAGAACCATGGTTTATCTATCACAAAATAAGTTTCCATACAATTTAAAAATAAAGGAAAATAATCCACCACTCCAAAATGATCCTTGTTAACAGTAATGTGTATTATAAGTCCAAATTTCTTTGCATGGCTTTCAAGGAACTCTGCAAATGCTCGGACTGCCTTCGTGGCTCACCATGCCCAGACCTTGCCTGAACACCCCCATGGCCCTGCTGGGGGAGTGATGGCCTTCTTTCTCAATGCCACCACCTCCACAAACCCCTCCTCTCGACCTTGGCATTACTAACTGAGCCAGGTCTTGAGCTTTAGCTCATAAGCTGTGTCTACATGTATTACAGCATCAACAGCCACCCACAGGCTTCAAGTACATATTCTTTGATTATTCTATTAAATAAAAAAGCAATGTGAAAGGTTTATGCAATAAAACAAAGCAAGAAACAAATGAATATATTTTAACATAAACCTAAGTAAACATAAGCCCATGATCTCTTTCTTCCCTATCACTCTGAAATCCAAATAGCTCAGAAAAGAAAGTTTCTATTAAGTTTACAGCAAACTATTCAAACAGCAAACTATTGGCAAAACCTGACTAAACAGACACCGGGCACGGAGTCTTTGCAGATCACACTCAGAGGGAATCGCCAGGTGTGGCTGCATAAACACGAGTGTGTCAGGTGACAAAGACCCTGCTAGTACTGCTACTTTCCAGATGCGGAACAGATGTCAGGCCTCAAGATGCACAGGGAAGGGACTGGGGATCACGCCATCTGCCAGCTCTGCCCAGCTGAGCAGACACCACCAACCAGACGCTGTGCCAGGGCCCGGGGACACGGAGCAAAACCCCAGTGTCCACTCTGATGGACCTTTGGAGCCAACAGGTGTCCTGTCTGTGACACACACTAACTCGTAAAGAGCTGATGGACTGTACCTGGTTTATGGTGAACCCGTGGATCTTCTCCCCCACTTTATACTGCAGGGCCCTCTCACAAGCCAGATGACCGCTCCATCTCCACACCTCATGGTGTGTCCTGCGGTATGTAAGGAAAGTCATCAAAGTCAAAAGATGTGCAGGAAAATGACTTGGCTAACACAATTCAGAACATAATGAAAATGTAGTAAAGATTATTAACTACAGAAAAATTAAATATTACATTTTCCCAAATATTGCACATTTGGAAATTTAATGTCTGGTAAAATTCCTTTCATTTTAACAATCTTTTACTCAACTCAGCAGGAACTTCATAATATTAACTCATAATTAAATGTTGAAAACTTTTTATTTGGACATATCCATAAATAATTATAATACAAATTTCCCTTCTCATGTCATAATGGCCTCTTTCCATCACAGCATCCTCAACCAATACTTTCTCACTGATTAAGCAAACTCTGGAGTTGTGGGACAGAGAAATTTAAGAAGTTATTTATCACCAACAATATTATGAAGGCCTTGAGGGGAAATACTAAGGCTTCCCCCATATGCCTTCTGGTAACGTCTTACACATAAGATTAAGTTTCTGCTGCCAAATTCAGTCTCCATAGGGGTCATAAAGGGAGTCCCAACAACCACATCCCGTGTTTCCTCACCTGCGGTAACAGTACCAAAACCGCACCATAAATCAAGTAAGGACTGGGGGATTAGCATGACAACTAATGTCTTCTTTTCCCCCATATTCAATTGCAGGGGGCGACCACTTAGTGAGAGCACAGCAGACTCAGAGCAGGCACGTTGGAGTCCTCGTCTCCTAAGGACTCTGCGCCTCGTAACAATGAAATGTGAGCAAACCTGTTAACGCCGACCACAAACCGCCACTTACTTTCATTACACGCGTTAAAACCCACGGCAGTGGCTCGCCCGGGCCCACCACCGGGGAAGGCACTCCGGCCGCCGCGTCCCGACAGAGGCCCCTCCTCGCGCCTGCCCTGGGGCCAGGACCCTGTGGGGCCTGCGCGTTCCCCAGCTGGGCGCCAGGCCTCGGGAGGCCGAGCTGCACCCCTGCACGCGGGCACCGGGAGACGCCTCCGGCCGCACGCCCAGCCCGCCCGGGCCCCGCGCCCGCCCGCCGCGCCTCACCTGCGTCGCAGGCCCCGCAGCGCGCCCAGTAGCCCCTGCCCGCCGCAGCGCCACATGGCTGACACCCGCGCCGGGCTGGAGCCGGGACAACATTTAACCCGACGCAGGCGCGGGGCGGGGCGCACCTTCCGCCACTCCCATTGGTCAGCGCCAAGGAAGACCTTCTCCCGATAGGCTGGAAAGGAAAAGGGCGGGCCCCCGCTGCGTCGGGGCGTGCCTGGAGGGCGGGAGGGGCGGGACAGGCCTGAGGAACGGGGCGTGGCTCTTAAGGGGCGGGGCGTCTGGATAAAAGAGGCGGGGCGCAGCGGGTGCTGGATGTGGACAGATGACGGGAGGCACTGTGGGCGGGGCTGGGTAAGTGGAGGGCTGTACGGGTGGGGCGGGGCTGAGCGGGAGTAGGCGTGTCCGTGGGCGGGGCGGGGTCGGGAGGGGATGCGCATTGAGAAGGGGCTGCGAAGTGCGTGGGGCGTGCCCACGGGCGGGGCTGTGAGGGTGAGGGAGGGGCTGTGCAGGTGAGTGACGGGGGCGCCCGCTGCCAGGCCGGGTGGCCCTCGACCTCCTGTCTAGCGTGCCGTGGGTTCCTGCACCTGCTGTCTGCGGGGTGGCGCCCGTCTGCCAGGCCGGGTGGCCCTGGAGCTCCTGTCTAGCGTGGCGTGGGCACCTGCACCTGCTGTCTGCGGGGTGGCGCCCGTCTGCCAGGCCGGGTGGCCCTGCAGCTCCTGTCTAGCGTGGCGTGGGCACCGGCACCTGCTGTCTGCGGGGTGGCGCCCGTCTGCCAGGCCGGGTGGCCCTGCAGCTCCTGTCTAGCGTGGCGTGGGCACCTGCACCTGCTGTCTGCGGGGTGGCGCCCGTCTGCCAGGCCGGGTGGCCCTCGAGCTCCTGTCTGGCGTGGCGTGGGCACCTGCACCTGCTGTCTGCGGGGTGGCGCCGGTCTGCAGGGCTCGGTGAGCGCGCAGCCCCTCCCAACCGCTGCCTGAGCCTGGAGGCTGGGAGGCTTCGTGGATAAGGAGTATTACGAGGGACCCCGCAAAGAAATCCCCCAGTGCGGATTGCCCACCGCTTCTCTCCCCGGTCCTCCTGCATTTCGCTTCTAGAAGACTACCCCTGTGTGTCTGGGGTGGCCAAAATGTCGCGCCCTCCCCACCCCCGGAAACGCAGGGAGAGGCTTCCAGAGGCCAGGGCCATCGGGATTGGCCACGCGGGGAAGTGGTGCCTGGACAGGAGGAAGGCGGGGTCCGCCTCTGACCTGGGCTCTCAGACCCCCGCTTCCTCGTGTCCCACTAATACAAACGGGCTCAAATCTCCCTCCGCCTTCCTAGCTGTCTGGAGAGCGTGCTGAGTAGACAGCTGCAGTGGGTTGGAACATGAAAGGCTCTGGCAGCCTCTCGGAGGGTGATACCGTCACAAAAACGCCACCAGATATCTGCCCCAAACTGTCGCTCATCAAGCGCCCACTCAGCGAGGAACCCGAAAGCACCTGATCGAGCACAGGTGATAATGAGAGACGCGGTGCTGTGACTTCCTTCCAGGGATGACTCGTCCAACACCTCTGTGATCTGGGGGACACAGCTGGGTATCATTAACCTCGCTGTGAGTGTGGGGAAACTGAGGCCCTGGTGGGTGATGGTGTTTGTGTGCCTTTGAAGAACTGATGCTGTGTAAATCCAGTAATTACCACTTCTTACTGTGTTCTCACAGGGTACAATCTTGCTGATACAGAAACTCGACCTACACACAAACAACAGACATGTATACATAATTATTTTGAGTAGTATTCAATCTAATGTTAACACTTAGATGGTGGTGTCAGTTTATATTAACACGAATAATTGTAATATAGAAATTGAAAATCAGAAACTGTCTATGTACTTTGCTGTTAGGAAAACACGTTCTATGTTATAATGAGAAGCATCATTCTAGTAAGATTAGCAAGTGAGTTTTTTTCAAAAAGTCAGAATAGATTGTCACCAAGACTTAGAAGGGAAATCGTGTGAGTATCGGGGTACTAGGGGTTGAATTGTGTCTCCCCAAAAAGGTCTGTTGGAGTCTTCCCATACCTCAGGAATTGCCTTATTTAGAGATGGGGTCTTTACAGAGATAATTAAGCTGGAGTGAGGTCATCATTCCATAAGAACTGGTGTTATTGTAAAAAGGGGACATTTGGATGCAAAGGCATGCATGCATACACAAACACCGTGTGAAGATAAGGGTACAGACTCCGGGATCCAGGGGACATGTCCACAACCTAAGGAACAGCAAGGTCTGCCAGCAACCTGCCAGCAGCCTCCGGGGAAAGAGATTCTGCTGGGAGCTCAGGAGGAACTGGCCCTGGACCAGCACCTGCATCTCAGATGCCCAGCTTCCAGAAACAAGAGATTTCTGTGTTGTCTAAATCTGTATCGAGGCAATACATTTCTTCCCTTCTGAGCCACCAGTTTGGGCATTGTTGTTAGGGCAGCTCTAGCAAAAAATCCAGGGAAGTCAAGATTTTTATACCTCCAGAAGAAAAATATGAAAGTGATTTAACTAAATATGGTGTTCTCCAAGATTGTATGTCCTTGACTTGAAACTGGTAACTGTTGGAATTGAAAAATGAGGTATTAGCTCAGTGTCTCCAAAGTTACGATTGTAGAATGATATGAAATGTTGGCAAACTCAGTACTTGTAAGGCAATATAAAAAAGTCCAGGGCTTCTCAGAAAACCTAGCCTCCAACACCAGCCCCTTAGTCATTCTTTCTTTCATTTTCACTCAACAAATAATTATTGTGTAACCTATTTGCCAACCATGGAACATCAGTATTGAATTTGAGCAAAACATTCTGCCTTTCTATTTAACTTGTAGAGATGGGGCTCACCTTTTAAAAAAAGAAGAGACCAGAGTTTCTGCAAGTTTGCTTTCAACCCTAAAATTTCATCGTTTTATTATTGTGGCCCTTACTTGTGACACTGGTCCCAGCCCTGATCTTAGCCTTCAATTCATTTTCTGTCTGTTTAAAATGACTCATTAAGAAACTTAATTGATGTGGCTGACGTTGATTTCATGTCACTCTGAGTTATGTTTCCTCCCACTTTTATTAGAGATCTCTTCTTCTCCTGAATTTAGTTTAATCGTGGGAGTTTTAAATTGTTTTAGAGAATTTAAGATGTTATTAAGATCCTTCTTGAATATATTCTTAACATCTTTCTTTAACTTGAGAAATTTATATGTGCTTATATTTTTTAAAAGACTAGGATTACTCATCAACTTAAAAAAGGATACAGTACCAATTGAGACATTTATTATTTTGTCATATGTAACTATTTCATAAAAAATGGGTAGTAAGGTTTGTGCAGAAATGGGGATCAGATATTTTCATACTCTCACTATGGTGAAATGCACTATATTTTATTTTTGCCTTTTAAAAAGCACTTTAGCATTATTTTAAGTGCATGTACTTTTTCACCAGAAATTTCACTTCATTAAATTTATGTTACAGCTATATTCTCACTAAAGCACCGCGATGTATAAATGAATGTTCCCTGAAGCATTTTTTTTTTTACCACAACCAATATAGAACAACATAAAAGTCTATCAAGAAGAGTTTTCTTTTTTTTTTTTTTATTTTTAATTTCAACTTGCTTGTACATTCTTCCTTGTTCTAAGTACTCTTTTTTGGTGTTCATTTTCTTCTTCCGCTGGAGATGCTGTGCTGTTTTTTTTTTGATGTTAAGTAGAGACGGGGTCTTACTCTGGCTCACTGTTGGTCATACTGGTCTTGAACCTCTGAGCTCAGGCAATCCACC
>CAUYPK010160409.1:0-11817 GCA_963574355.1 Loris lydekkerianus | reverse complement strand
CCACTGTTTTTGTCTTCCTCCTGGGGTCCAGAAGTCCCTTGCTGGCTCCCTGTATCCTCAAAGGGATGATCATAGGCAGATCCCACCGGCCAGAGATGTCTGGAGTCTTGTCTCCCCAGATTTGCCAAGCCCAGTTACAGGAAAGCTGTTACTCAGCCACCATCTTTAATCCACTCAGATTTTTTATTCTTGTTGCAATTTTTGTACTTGATATTGGTCTGTTCAAGAGTTGTAATTTTTTTCTGGTCAAGTCTAGGGAGATGGTGTGATTCCAGGTACTGATCCATTTCCTCCATGATTTCAAATTTCTGGGCATAGAGTATTTTGTAGTAATCGGTGATGATCTTTTGTATCTCTGTGGTATATGTTTTTATTTCTGATTGAGATTATTAGAGATCTTACTTTTCTGTTGCTAGTTAATCTGCCGAAAGGTTTATTGATTTTATTTACCTTTTCAAGTAACCAACTTCTTTTTGTTCATCTTCTGAGTATTTTTTTTGTTCTCAGTTTAGTTTAATTCTGATCTAATTTTGGTTATTTCTTTTTTTCTGCTAGGTTTGGGTTTGGATTGCTCTTCCATGTAAAATTCCTTGTGATGATTCATTAGGCTGTGGATTTTTGCTCTGTTTTTTTGATGTGATCATTTAAATTGATCAATTTTCCTTAGTATTGCTATTGTAGTATCCCACAAGTTTTATAGCTTGTTCCTTCAATGTCATTTTCTTTGAGGAATCTACTGATTTCCTTCTTTATCTCCTTCTTGACCCAGGTGTTATTCAGCATAAGGTTGTTTAGTTTCCATATTTTGTGTGGGAATGAAGGTTTTTGTTGGATTTGAATTCTTTTTGTATTCCATCATGGTTCAAAAATATATGAGGTATAATTTCTATTATTTTAAATTTGTTGAGAGTTGAATTGATCCTAGGACATGATCTATTTTGGAGAATGACACATGAGCTGATGAGAAGAATATATATACTCAATATTTTGGGGATGGAATGTTCTGTATATGTCTGTTAAACTCATTTATTCTAGACTCATGTTTAAGTTTGTCATTGGTTTACTTAGTTTTTGCTTGGAGGATATGTCCAGTTCTTTAAGTGGGATGTTGAAATCCCTGGCCATTATGGTTTTGCAGGATATCATATTGTTCAAACTGGTTGGGGATTCTTTTATATATCTGGGAACATTTAAGTTGGGTACATAGATATTTAGGATTGAAATGTCTTCCTATTTTTCCCTTGACTAGTATATAGTGTCCATCTTTGCCTTTGTTTACTTTGGTGCTTTAAAGTTCAATGTATCTGCAAATAGGATTGCAATTTTTGCCTTCTTATGGTTTCCATTTGCCTGAATTATTGTTTTCTAACCCTTCACCCTCAGTCTTGTTTTGTCCTTGGAAGTCAGATGTGCTTCCTGAAGACAAATGTACTTGGCTTTTGTCTTTTTATTCAGCCAGCCATCCTGTGGCTCTTCAGTGAGGAATTCAAGCCATTCTCATTTAATGAGAAAACTGATTAGTATGGTGAAGTTCAGCTGATATTTTTTTGTGGAGGTCTGTTGCTTAGTTTTATCACTTGGACCGTTATGGAAGCTAGGCTTTGACCTTTAGTTTCCAAGGGTCTTTACTTTGCTGGTGGTCTGTTGTGATGGTCTTTGTATAGTACAGGTCTTAGTACTTCTTTCAGAGCTGGTCTTGTGGCACATTTCTACAATGTTTGCTTGTCCCTAAGAGATTTTATTTCTTTATAAAATATGAAACTTAGTTTAGCAGGATACAGACTCCTGGACTGAAAGTTGCTTTGTTTAAAATTAAAGACCAGTGCCTACTCCCTTCTGGCTTCCTTTCCTCTGCCATGGTTTTTTTTTTTAAAGATTATTTTGGCTATTTGTGGTCTCTTGAGATTCCATATGAATTTAGGGTGAGTGTTTCAGAAAAAAGTCAGACTTTTCAAAGAGATTGATGTGTAGATTGCTTTGAATACTATTGACATCTTAATATTAAAATGTCAATATTAAGTCTTTCAGTCCAGAAATGTAAAATATACTTCTATTTGTTTTTTTAATTCTTTGATTTCTTTCAGTGATGCTTTGTAATGTTAATTCTACCAGTTTACAAACTCCTTGGTTAAGTTAATTTATAAGTATTTTATTCTCATTTATACTATTATAAATAAACTTATTTCTGTAATTTTCTTTTCAGACTGGTTAATGTTAGTAAATAGAGATGCAACTTATTTTTGCACAATGTGTTTATATTCTGCTACTTTGCCAAATTCATTTGTTAGTGGTGGAATCTTTAGAATTCCTTCCATATGAATTCATAATATCTGCAAATAGAAATAATTTTACTGCTTTTTTTCCAAGGTAGATATCTTTTATTTTCCTAGACTAATCACTCTGGTAAGAATTTCCCATATGATGTCGAGTAGAAGAAATGAAAGGACTTATTCCTGATCCCAGAGTGAAAGCTATCAGTATTTCATCACCGAGTATTGGGTTTACTGTGGATTTTCAAATATGATATTTATTATTTTGAGGTAGTTTTCTTGTATTTCTAGTTTTTGAGTGTTTTTTTAATCATAAAAAGATGTTAAATTTGCTTTTTCTGATTATCTTCTTGATCATTTTCTTAATCATATAAGGTTTTTTATTTATAATGTTAATGTGGTATATTGTAGTGATGAATTTTTGTGTCTTGAAACATTATTACAATCAACAGTGAATGCCACCAGAGTATGGTATACGATCCCCTCAATATGCCACAGCATTGGTTTGTTTCCTTGTAGATTTTTCCATCAAAGTTTATAAGGAATATGGTTTTATAATTTTCTTATTGTCTTTTTATCTGGCTTTTTTTCAGGGTCATACTGGCCTCATAAAATGCCACAGAAGGTCACATTGTAAATAATACCATTTTTAATGAAGTATTTAGTATGGAAAAATTCATAGAAAACAGAAAGTAGATAAATGGTTACTATGAACTGGAAGAAGGAAGCAATAGAGGGTGGAGGCTATGGAACTTTTTTATGGTGACGAAAATATTCTGGGATTAAGTAGTGGTGATGTCTGAAAAACTTTGTGATCATGTTAAAATCACTAAATTGTACCCATTAAAGAAAGGTTAATTTTATGGTATATAAATTATATATGAGTAATTAAAAGTTGGAATGTAGGTGAATGACTTATATGTTTATTATTCACATTTTATTATAAATAATTTATAAACAATTATTGAAGGCCACATACACACTTCCCCTTAGGAGTCCAGTGGGGGAAGATGACTTGGTCAGAAATGACTCTACTGCAATTTATAAAGTCTGCATTAAATGACTGGGGAAAGGAAACTCAGGTTATAAGTCATCTGACAAATAAACAATTATTTACTGTACTTGCATTGTCTTCTTTTATCAGGTGGATGGTGGAGTCTGCCCGGTGGCTGATTATCAACCATCAGCTAGATGAGGGCTTAAAGGAACTTAGAAGAGTTGCACACATAAATGGAAAAATGGTTTTGGGAGAGATCTTGACCACTGAGGTGATCTGGAAAGGGGAGCTGGTCATGAGCACAAAATGAAGCACACTAGTCTAGGTTCCTGGGGTGATTGCACTTCCAGAATTAGAATTCTCTAAGTGGGGCCTTCTATTTCTGTTCTGGTTCATCACTGGGGTTGGGAAGTTGTTGAAAAAAATAATAATTCCTTTTGTGTTTTGCAAGGATTTGGGCATAGATATACACATAATTCACTTTCGTGCACTTCTGAACATATGCATCGGTGAAAGTGCACATAATTGTTGGAATAAATTGGTCATCAGGTTTTCATACTCTTAGCCTAGCATGCAGGGGAAAGAAATCAACAAATAATTCATTCATCAGTATTTCACTAACTATGGTTCCTTCTCAGAGAAATAAGAAAGACAATAATGGAAATGAAACTTATCCATGCACAAGATGGATTTAAAAGTTTGATCTTAATTGTATGCAAAGATTCAACAATTCACTAAATATGTATTGAGAATAAATGTCAGTGACAGTCTCTTCTACACAATGTAGATATGATGTAGCAGTAAATTGGATAAATGTCCTTTTCTGGGCAATTATATTGTCCTCATTAGAGGGTACTAATATTGTGAGTAGGAAAACTTCTTGGATTTTCTTTTTTGAAGTTTCCCTCCACATGACTGGAAGTCAGATACTGACATGGTTCATTTAAGTTCTCTCCCTCCATTGTTTAAAAATACTTATACACCTACTGTGTGCCAGTCTAGGGATAGATATTAATAAGAGAATAAGTCAGATACTTTGCCCTCAAAGAGCATACATTGTACTATAGAGTATAAAAATTAAAAGACCACTATAATAGCAGACTAGGTGCTATGACAGGGTTATATGCAGAATATTTTCGAGAGAACACAGGGAAGTATCCATTCTAGCTTTAATGAGCCAGAAAAGGATTAGGGTTTAGCTGGTAAAAAAGAGAGGAGAGCCTTTTCAGGTTTCACATGAACTGGTTACTGAAGGCACTACTGATAGATGGCCCGTGTCAGTCCTGAGAAGGAGCAAATGCCCTGTAGAAGAAAATTTTAATAAAGGATAACACAAGGCTTCTATCCTGTGGCCCCAGAGATTCCACCCCTTTGACTTGCTGAATAAATGACACATGCCCAGTGTGATTTTTATGAGTATAGAGAATATGCTCAACATCTACAATCTTACATTAAAATGAGGTTTGAGTGTGGATGAGACTACTTGTGTGTAGTTCTCTAACTACAGCACCTGTTATTTTTATAGATGTGTGAAACTGAAGAGTCAAGATACCTGTTCCCAATATATCCAACATGCAATGGAGATATAGAAATAGAATAATTATTTAGTCATTCCTGTTCAAAAGTGGGGAGATGTGAGGCATGAGGAGTTCAGAGCAATTAAAAAATCCAGCCAGGCAAGTGTTAGGAGTTCCTTGACTAGATATCAGGGCATGGAAAAGGAAAGCAAGTCTGGTTCCAGTTTTAGCATCCTGCCTCCTGGATCCAACCTCCGAGTTGTCTTTACTCTCTCATCAAAGATAGAACATGTTTGCAGTTGAATAAGATTCTCAGCCATATTTTACCAGTAGCATTTTGGGGACTGAATAGTTTTTCTCAATTCAGTATTTTTTTTTTTTTGATAAAGATTTCCTTAAAACATTGCAGACTCCTGTGAATGTCACTGTGGTTTATTTTATTAGACGAAATCCACAATTCACAACAAAAAACATCCTTGACATTAGCTCTTCTCTGCCTTGGGCTCCTGCTGAAATGATGGAGAGACACTGTATCTAAGCATCCTAGAGGCCCTGTAGTTTGATTGAGAAGCACATCCTTAATCTCTTTAAAGGGTTGTTTTTTTTTTTGTTTTTTTTTTTTTTTTAGACAGAGTCTCACTATGTTGCCCTAGGTAGAGTGGTGTGGTATCACAGCTCACAGCAACTGCAAACTTGTGGGCTTAAATGATTCTCTTGCCTCAGCCTCCCAAGTAGCTGGGACAAAGCCTGCCACAATGTCCAGCTATTTTTTTGTTGTAATTGTTATTGTTGTTTAGCAGGCCCGAGCTGGGTTCGAACCTGCCAGTCCCATGTATGTGGCTAGTGCCCTAACCGCTGAGCTATGGGCGCTGAGCCAAAGGGCCTTTTTTTGAAAAACACACTATGCCTTGATCTTCCTGAGATCTTAAGAAGCTTTGTGTAGTCACATGCCATACTTTACTTTTATTAAGCTTTATCTCTATACCATGTTTTCCAAACCTTGCTCCAAAGCCATTTCTTAATGTGAGCACCATTTGCAATTTGGATATGCTAAGAATTGCTTTCTTTTTTGATTAAAAAGTTTCCTCTTTAACTTATTCCTCTTGCTTTTCAATGAAGAAATCAGGTGGCGCCCATAGTTCAGTGGGTAGGGCATTGGCCACATACACCAAGGCTGGTGGATTTGAACCTGGCCTGAGCCTGCTAAAACTACATTGACAACTGCAACAAAAAATAAATAACTGGGTGTTGTGATAGGCACCTGTAGTCCCAGCTACTTGGGAGGCTGAGGCAAGAGAATCGCTTAAGCCCAAGAGTTGGAGGTTGCTGTGAGCTGTGACATCACAGCACTCTACCCAGGGTGACAGCTTGAGACTCTGTCTCAAAAAAAAAAAAAAAAAAAAGAAAATCAGGAGGCATTGTCAATACTATGATTGGAAATCAGCTTAGCTTGATAATCAAGTTTATTAAGTACACGTCCTATTTTCCACATTAATGCGCATGATCATATCATTAAATTTCTACCACTACATAACAAGGACTCCTCATTTTCCAGTTTTCAATAACATGTTTCTGACTCCCTATTGGACCCTCAAATACAGCCTGCTCAAAGTTTAGATTTTTACTACAATTGTTCAGGCCTGTGTGGGCTTTCTCTATCATAGTCTCCAAAAATCCTCTTAGCCTCCACCCAACCCCAATTCAAATCTCCTACCAATTTTTTAGCCATTTGCTACAGTAGCTCTGTATGGCAAGTACTAACATTAGAATGAGTTATCCATTGCTGTAGAACAAATTACCCCAAACAGCATGGCATACAACAGGAATTTGTGCCAGGTTTCATGGGTTCCTTGCTTGAAAGTCTATCTACTTTTGCAGTCAAGGTATTTATTGCTGCTTTGATATCAGCTGAAGTTTCCACTAGAGAAAGATACACATTCAAGCTTACTCACTTGTTAGAAAGGTAAAGTTCCCCTCAGATATTTGGACTAAGGACCTCATTTGCTGTCACATGGATCTCTCCAACATGAAAGAGGTTCTCTTTAAAGTGTACATCTAGAGCCGGCATCCAGCAAGTTGGAAGTCAGTATCTTTATAATTTACCCATGGAAGGAGGAGTTCATCACTTTTGTGGTATTCTATTTATTGGCAGCAAGTCACTATATCTAACCCATACTCAAGAAGAAGAGATTATGCACAAGGAACACTAACTTTTAACAGGGAGAAGTGATCTATTCATTCAGCCCAAGTAGTATAGGGAATGTGGAGATTCAAAATGATCAAATGCAGATATGCCCATCCCATAAGTTCTATTTCCTTTCAGTCAGGGCCATGAACTTAGCAAAGGAGACCAGCCAAGGTTCAGGTACTCTTTTGAGGTACTCTTAAAATTAAGTCCTGGTGTTTATCTTCATTTTTCTACCCTCCACATGTGGGAGATGAAGATACCTTTATAGGCAGCTCCTTAAGTGCACCCTCTGGATTTCACAATTCACTTTGTATTCATAGTCAACCACCACCAGTCTTCTGTTATCTTTCTTTAATACATTGAAGGCCCCTTATAATACCCATCCAATTCCAAAGCCTTTTTAATTATTATTTTTCTTGAAGCCTTCACAATCTTGAGATCTTATACATGCATATATATAACACCATTAGTGAAATTTTTAATACTTATATACAACTACATGCTCTAATGCAGGCCAGTTATGAGGTATTCATTGGATGATCAAGTTCCAAATCTCATTGTGACATCAAATTCTTTTCCTGCAACAATGGCTGAAACCCCAGTATCTTGGGAACTGGGAAATCATAGATTTGCATGTAAGAGCTTCATTGGGTAGTGTTGCAGTGGTTCTCAACCTCTCGGTCTTGACCCCTTTGTAAGAATGAAAATATATTGCGGCAGTAGGAAGGTTGAGAACCACTGGTTTATAGGAACATCATCTCTTAGGAGTAAGAGTATAGGACTAGACCAAAAAAAAAAAAAAAAAATTAATAAAAGTCAAAATGCCATGCATTTGCAATAGAGGTCCCAGAGGATCTTGCAGGAAACTCTGAACCTGGGGTTGCCCCACAGAATTTCTCTGGCTTGCAGCAACGAAGCCTGGTTTTCAAATTCCTGAAATTGCCAGACATTATAAGGACAAGGATGTCGTATTCCCAACTAGACAGAAATTTCCTTGAAGATAGTGGACAGTATGTCTAGCTCATCCTCTTGTAGTTAGCACTAAGCCTGGAAATTTGTTGACTTTTCATAAATGCTTGTTATTTTTGTTGTTGAAGTTTCTGAGCTCCACCATGCAGGAGGAGTTGGATAGAGCCCAGATCAAAGTATCCGTTTCATTCTTGTTCCATGCACCTAAACTGCGAATGAGAGCCCTCTACCTATCTTTTGTGAGGTAAGTTCTATTGCTGATGATTAATTTAAAAATATTCGTTATGCAAATCCATTCCTTCTTTAAAAAATTTACAGCCCATTGTGGAGGGATGATTAACACATAAGAGAACAACAAATGATATCAAAGTGTTTCTTTAAGTGCCACATTTTAGGATAGCCTAATAATATCTGAAGATTCAGTGGGACTTAATTACAAATGCACTTGTGTTTATTTGGATCAATTACAAACCTACAAAATGATGAACCCATTACCCAGACAAGTGCCTTTTAGCACTCCTGAATCATCTCTCGTGTCTCTCCCAAGTTTATTCTTGTCCAACTATTTTTACCCTCATTCCTACAGATTACCTTTGCCTGTTCTTAAATTTTGTATAAATTGAATCATACTATTTATATACCTTTTATATATAAGAAATTCACAAATTTTGTTTTGTATAGCTTTAATTTTGTTTTTTGAGTGTAGGTTATTTTTCTTTATATAAATATACCAAAATTTATTTATCTAGTATTTCTCATGAGTATGGACTTCTTACATGGAGATAATTATGAATTCCTGGGTTTAAGGCATGAGTATGTATCTTCTCTATAGTAACTTACCAAACAATATTCCAAAATGGTTGTACAATTATACACTCCCATTATCACGTATAAGAGCTTTGGTCATCTCATACTGGCACATATTAGCACAGTATGTATGTACTTATAGAAAGAGATATAAATTTGCATTTTCCTGATGACTGATGATGTAGACTTTCCTGTCTTGACTGGACTTTGCCCATTTTTATTAGATTGTCACTTTTTTATTCATGTCTTCTTTACATAATGCTTGATGTTGTGTTTTGATGAACTATTTCTCAATTTTCATGAAGTTTACCAAGCAGTATTTTTTCTTTTATGATGAGTACTTCTGGTATCCTATTTCAGAAATCTTTGCTACACTATATGTATAAAGATATTTTCTTGTTTTCTTCTTAAACATTTATTTCTCTATCATGTTTGTGCTGTCAATGACCTATGTCAAATTAATTTTTTGCAGAGGGTTTGAGATTGGGGTCAAGGTTTTTATTTTTCATATGCATTGTTAATTTGCTCACCACCAGTTAGTGAAAGACCATCGTTTTCCCATTTGGTTTCAGAGGTAATGTTGTTATTAACTAGCCAACTGTATATGAATATATATACTTTTGGACTTTCTGTTCTCTTTATTTCTATTTTTGCCTTAAATGTTTTAGTTGTTTAAGAGAAAATCTATTTAGGTCTGAAAATTTCAGGGGGAAAAATTGTTAATTATACATTCAGTTTCTATACTAGATGTAGGACTACTGAGAATTTCTACTTCTATTTGTGTTTTTCCAAGTTGTTTTCCAGAAAATTTCCTACTTCTTCTAACTTGTCTAATGTTTTTGGCATAATATTATTCACAATATTCTCTTTATTAGGTGATTGTGAAATATAAAGCAGTTTCTCTTTCTTAAAACTGATATAAATAACTAATGTTTACATATATATATATTTTTTGGAGACAAAGTCTCAAGCTGTCGCCCTGGGTAGAGTGCTGTGGCATCACAGCTCATAGCAAATCTCAAACTCTTGGGCTTAAGCGATCCTCTTGCCTCAGCCTCCCAAGTAGCTGGGACTACAGGTGCCCACCACAACACCTGGCTATTTTTTGGGTTGTAGTTGTCATTGTTGTTTGGTGCGCCCGGGCTGGATTCAAACCCACCAACTCTGGTGTATGTGGCTGGTACCCTAATTGCTTGAGCTACAGGTGCTGAGCCATGTTTACATATTTTTATGGATTTGTCTGGCTAGAAGTTTCTGAAATTCAATAATCTTTTCAAAGAAATAACTTTATATACACTGTTGTATTCTTTATATTTCACTGATTTCTGGCCTTTATTATTTCTTTTGTTTCAATTTACTGGAGTTTCTGTGTGCATAGGGGCGTGTGTTGTGTGTCTGTCAGGTAAAAGAGCTTAATTCACTTCTTTTCAAGCTATGATCTTTTGTGATAAATACTTGTAAGTATGAAGGAAGTATAAAGTTCCCTGTTAGCATTAACAAACCTATATTCCTATATATTTAAATAAATTTTATTATGTATATTTAAGGCATATAACATGATGTTCTAAGGTACATTAAAAGATAAATAGTTATTATAGTAAAACAAATGCACATATCCGTCGACTCATACAGTTAACCATTCCCGTGTGTTTTGAGATGCTGTATCTTAAGTCTAAATCAGTTCAAAATAATTTCTAATTTATGATTTGGATCCTGTATGACTCATTGGTTTATTATAAATATTCTTGTTCATTTCCAAATACCTGTAGACAATCTAGTTATAATATTTTGCCATGTGTAATGCAAACCTTTTTGCCTCAATTTTTGAGGGAATAATAAGACTGTGTATTATACATGGGTAGTACTAATTCCATAAACATATAAGTACTTTTAATTCTTTTATTTATTTTTATGTGTTAAAAGTGTAACTTTAGAAAGCAAGAACAATATCAGTATCAAAATAATACCCTGGAATATGGTAATTGGTTTTGTTGAACTTACAGTGAGCTTCCAACAAAGAGCAACATGTTTCTCTTCATACACTTCAGGTGGGAGCTAGCAATCTAGCTGATATTTTAACAAAAATTATTAGGAAATCTCTTGGAAAGTGTTTTGACATTGAAGCTAATGGCAATTAAATAGCTAAAAAGCATGGCAACATGCACAGGGCTTCTCCCTGTGAGGGAGTCGTGTTGTTCTGAGGAATTGCGCTGGCAGTTCCACCTGCTGCTGCCCTGGTTTTTCTTCTCCTCCAAATGCCACCACTTCAGCAGCCTTGAAGGGCCACCAAAAGGCCCTGTCGCCTTCCTCTCTGTACATGATGTCCCCTCACTTCCTCTACCCCCCTTTTGTATTCATGGAAAGCAAAGCAGCATCTTGGTAGTGACTACGGTCCTCTTGCCAGCCAATCTTGGCTGTAAGTCTTTAGTAAGACCACTAAGTTTTATATTCCTCTGTGCACATGTATGCTCTTCAGTTAGTTCCAGTTTAATAGCAAATATATGTGCTGTTTGTTTTTCCATTTTGAGGAATACTTCAAATGAAGATCCTTTTCATTTTGGGGATACTTCAGAAGGATAATTGTCTCCAGATTCATTCCAATTTTCTGAAAAAAGCATTAGTTTATTCTTTTCTTATGGCTGAGTAGTGCTCTGTGGTACACAGATACCACATTTTGTTAATCCTCTCATGAATTGATTTGTACTTGGATTGATTTCACATCTTTGCAATTGTAAAATGTTGTGATAAATATTCCAGTGCATGAGACTTTTTAATAAAATTACTTCTTTTCCTTTGGCTAGATACCCAGTAGTGGGATTGGTGGAGTGAATGGTAGGTCTACTTTTAGTAATTTCTAAACTGTTTTTTTTTTTTTTTTTAAATTTTAAATTCTAAGATGCACCATAGATGTGGCCCCACCCATTACCCTACCTCCACCCAAACCTCCCCCCTCCCTTCCCCTTCCTTGGCCCTTTCCCCATAGTCTTGTGGTATAGTTGGGTTATAGCCTTCATGTGAAAGCTATAATTTAGCTTCATAGTAGGGCTGAGTACATTGGATACTTTTTCT
>CAUYPK010160406.1:0-10082 GCA_963574355.1 Loris lydekkerianus | reverse complement strand
GGAGGGAGCAGGGAGGTGGGCAGAGGGAGGGTGATTGGTGGGATTACACCTGCGGTGCATCTTACAAGGATATATGTGAAACTTAGTAAATGTAGAATGTAAATGTCTTAACACAATAACTAAGAAAATGCCAGGAAGGCTGTGTTAACCAGTGTGATGAGAATGTGTCAAACTGTTTATAAAACCAGTGTATGGTGCCCCATGATTGCATTAATGTACACAGCTATGATTTAATAACATAAATAAATAAATGAATAAATAAATGGGGTACAAGGCATTCCAATACCAAAAAGGTTTTCCAGGGAAAACCTGTGCATTTGTGGCAGCTCATCCAGGTCACTGGCTCTGCGGGGTTAATAACGGCTCACTGCAGGGAAAGCCAGCAAAGGGAGCAGCGCAGCACAGGCTTCAGGGGACCACCCGTCACTGGACAATTTAACCAACTCTTCTAGCTGTCCCCTGTTTCTCCTAAGTTGTCTCAGAGACCTTTGTCATCATATTTATTTCATTATACCATCTTTATTTCAGCTAGATTTTATGAGTGAAGCTTTGTAATTAGGAAGCAAATGGTTTCCATGCTAATTTTTCCCCTAAGGCTCCTTAGACAACGTATAAGCCAATATTTGATTAACTCCAAGATACAACAATAATGATATTTATACAAAATTCATTAGCTTCATTGTACCTCTTTCCTATTTCCAAAATGCCTGTAGTTGTAAACATATACCTAAAGAATTTTTGGCTAATTTATTCTTCTTCTTCTTTGCTTACCAGATATTTATTAGATTATCTATAATAAAGTATTCAATTGGCTTTCCATTGCCCAGAAGGAGGAGGAAATAGGCATGCTTTGGGAGCATAACCAGAGCTAAGGGGCCAAAGAGAAGATACCCTTGAAGGCTTCTTGCTCTCTGATAGCAGAACTGTGGGTGGGAGTCCCTGTGAAGAGAGGTTATATCCAAAGGTGCAGAGCTACACTGAGCTTGATTCCAGTCCCTGCCTGCCCAGACACTGACCACTTCTGTGACCTAGGCAGGACTCCTGACCTCTCTTGAACTTGGAGTTTTCAACAATAAGGGGATCAGTTGTGCCTAGGTCATCAAGTTAGTGAATAGATCATAAGAATTTATGCCCCAAGAATTTATGCTTTGCACTGAGCTTAGGACACATTAAGTATTTGTTCACAAAGTAGCTTTTATGAATACAAAGGACTTCAGAGAGGGGGCTGTACAGTCCCATAAACTATTATTAACTAAGACTCTGTTGTCATCAGGACTTGTATGAACCCCCTATGTGGATTTACAGTTACAGGAAATTAAATATCAGCTTTCCACAAGGCATTGACTGGCTCACAGAAGTCACAGCACAATCAGCTATTTTCACACAGAAAGTGATGCTACAAAATAATATTTTTGGCCTTATATCTTTCTTCAGCCAACAGTTTCATAAGGATCTTGAAACATATTTCCATGTATATGGCTACTATGTTCTTATAAAAAAGCCTTCTAGATGAAGAAGTTTTAGGTCAAAGGATATGCACATTTTCTAGGACATTAGTTACATCTTGTCAAATTTTCCATCAAAAATTTTAGATCAATTATATTCCTGCCAGAAGGATGCTAGTTTCCCTTCAACATTGCCAACTGAGGTAGTTTAATTTACAATGACTTACCATCTTGAGTCAATTTTTGTTCGTGATGAAAGGTGTAGGACTAGTTTCAGTCTTTTACATGTGGTTATCCACTTCTCCCAGCACCATTTATTGACCCCAGTGTATGCTTCTGTTTGGTTTATCAAAAATAAGATAGCAGTAAGAGACTAGTTTCACCTCTGGATTTTCTATTTTTTTCTATATGTCTATGTCTGTATTTTTGTGCCAATACCATGTTGTTTTGATCACTGTTGATTTGTAGTATAAAAATCCTAGAAGAAAGTGGGGGGGAAACTCTTGATAATGTCAGCCTGGGGAAAGATTTTATGAAGAAGACTTTAGAGGCAATTGCAACAACAACAAAATAAACAAATGGGACTTAATTAAACTGAATATCTTCTGCACAGCTAAGGACACAACAATTAAAGCAAACAGACAACCTTCAGAATGGGAAAAGATATTTGCACGTTACAAATCTGACAAAGGCTTGATAACTAGAATCTACAGAGAACTCAAATTAATCAACCAAAAAAGGGAAAACAATCTCATCTATCACTGGGCAAGAGAATCTATCTTGGCATCCATCTGTCATACAAACAGAACCTTCTCTAATGAAGACAGAAAATGGCTAATAAACATGAAAAAATGCTCATGATCCCTAATCATTAGAGAAGTGCAAGTCAAAACCACCTTGAGACATTACTCATTTTATCCTAAGGATATTTATACTAGATAGTTTATTATAGCTCAATTTACAATTGCCAAGATGTGGAAACAACCTAAATGCCCATCAACCCAGGAATGTATTAACCAACTGTGGCATATGTATACCATGGAATACTATTTTATCATAAAAAAATATGGAGACTTTACATCTTTTGTATTAACCTGGATGGAGTCAAAACACATTCTTCTTAGTAAAGTATCATAAGAATGGAAAAGCAAGTATTCAAAGTACTCAATACTAATATGAAGCCAGTCAATGATCTAATACACACCTGCATAAAGTAAAAACTCAATTCAAGTTGGGGGCAGAGGGAAGGAGGGAGGGAGAGAGGGGAGGAGGAAGTGGTATTGGTGTGTTCCCACTTAATGAGCACAATGTAAGCGTATATGACACACGTCTTGGGTGAAAGACACAAATACAAGAGGGACTCTGCCAAACAAATGCAAACATTGTAATCTAGTTGTTTATACCCTCACATTAACCTGAAATAAAAAAAACTTACCAATTCCAAAAATAGAAATATCATGTCAATATTTTTTTGATTTGCATATCTTTAAACATTTTTGTCCATTTATTGGTTTTCTCTCTTTTATGGATTCCCTTCTCCTTCTTAATTAAAGCATTGAGCTGTGAAAGAAGATGAAAATATTTCTCTTAAAACATTTTGTTGGCTCTTGGGATGGAAAGTGAACTAAATACAATAGCAATGATAGACATTTGCTTCTTCACAGCAGAAACCGCATCCAGTAGAACTCATTGAACATGAGAGATGCCAGAGGTGCCGTGGATGCTTCATAACTAGAACAAGATTTCCTAACAGTAAATGTGGCAATAATTAAGGACCTTAGGCCCTAAAGAGGTATCATGAGACAGTAAAAAGAAATCCCTTCCACCTTAAAATATAAAGCTTATTGTAGCACTCTGATAAATGCTACATGGACCAGTTTTGAGAACTTTCCACAGAATCTGGAAAGACATTTCTACAAGTCATAAATATCGCGGTAATATTCATACAAAGAAACTTGGAAGATCAGGGGCTACAGAAAGCAAATTTTACATCATTTCTGTTTCCGTTGAATAAATGACAGCCGTGGTGATTTCCATGCCTTGTTGCTCCTAGGTTTAAATGTTAAACAGTCCTATGAGGTAATGTACCTAAGAGATCAGGTAGGGCCCACCCAAGTCAAGACTTCATTAAAGCTTACATCTTCATCCTTCCTAGGCAAAAAATGATTTAAAATGACTAGTCTTGGTATGTGTGTGAGTGTGTGTATGTGCTTATGGGAGCACATGGGTAAACCCAGGACTATTACATGACTGTCCCACCACTTTATAAATCAGGAGCCAAGGATGGCAAGCTTAGATGCTTAAGATAGAAACGGGAAAAATGTAGCTGCAATTTAATTTGCTTCCCCTTCTGAGAACACAAATGTGCTTCACCCAGATGAAACAGGCCCATTGTGCACACATGCAGATAGACACACACACACACACACACACACACACACACAACACACACAGAGCTCTTAACTTCAGGAATATTTTTCTAGGAGATGTGCAGAACACAGAGGCTGTACCTTTTCTGGCCCTGCCTCTGGCGATGCAGCATGACCCTAAACCCCTCCTCCTCCAAGCTTAAAGAGCAACATTGTGAAGAGGTGAACAATTTATGTTTCAGAAACTGACTAGTAAGATTTGACTCTGGCCCCTGCTACTTATCTATCCTTTGGATATTGAAATAGTTACCTAAAAAATTAAAGGTTTCCAGCTTCCTTCTGAGTGAAAAGGGCATAAAAATAGTATCACCTTCGTAAGGTAGTCGTGTGGATTAAATGAGATAAAATGTGTAAAGAATTTAGCAAGATGGCACATTGTGAGCGAGCGGTGGCTGGAAGTTGTCATAATTACAGTTGTTACTGAAACGCTTCCAAACAGAGAGATTCTGCAGTTATGAGCAATACTGATTCTGTGCTCCCCTTGGAAAGGAGGGTGAAAGAATGGTCGAGATATGTGCTATTTAATGAGAAAACAAAATTGCCCAGATACCTCTATAGATCGTTATTTTCACTCCTTTCTGTTGTTACTGGTTAGTTCTTAGAACAAGAATGTGTATCTCTACATTTCCACTTACAGGTAATGCTTTCACTTTTAAAAAGCCACTTTCTATTTATTTTAAGAACTGAATGAGGGAGACATAGTCCATTGAGGAAACAATGATGCTGCTCAGGCTCATTTAAGGAAGGAGCTGGAGTCTCCCCCTGCCCCACATGGTACCCTCAGTTGGAATTCTGTGCCCATCACAGGTTGTCTGGTGTCAGTTATGAGGCAGCTGAACCAGTTTCTTCACTGGGGCAAACATCCCAGGATAATGAGATGAGTTCCCTCATCTCAGCAGTAAAAGGAAGGAAAGAGGCTATCAAAATTGGATATTTTAATGTTATCTCCATATCAATTGTGAAATAACATACATTTATTTCAGAAAGTGATAGAAAATACTCCCCAAATAAAGTTAAAAAGTTAAAAATAACTGTAATCCCATCAGCAGTGACAAAGGCCACTGTTAATATACAGGAGAACCGTTGTAAGTTGATCACCCAAGGGACAGTAACCAACATACTCATATCAACAGAGACGGTCAACCTTAGGAACAAGGCCCAATGTTCTGATCTGTACATGTGGCGTGTGTCCTGTCTATGAAAATCAGGTCAACTGAAGGAGGTCATCCATGTGGGGAGGGGGTCAACTGTGGAGGTTCTACTGTGTTATTATCCACCCTTCCCCACTTTTACATATACAGTATATTAAAAAGATGGGATAGTATTTTAGCATCACTTTCTCATTTAATAGAATGTGAATATATAACCCTATATTTTATATCAAATATAAAATGTTGATGATTCCTTAGTATTCTGCTTTGAAATGATGGCTGTGGTTATTTAACCAACCTCTTAGTTTTGTACACTCGGCTTGTTTCTGCTGCTTTTATTCTTACAAACAACTAGGTGACAACCTTCTAGCTACATCTATGAGCCCATTCAAAAGTATTTCCTCAGGAAGCAGAAGTGTGGGTTAATAGGTGTACATACTTCTAAATGTACATGTGAAATATCATATTTCTTTTGATATATTTTTTCTGAGAAATTTGCATCAATTTATATTTCCACAGCAGCATATCAGGTTTAATCCACACAGTTTAATTTGGTGTCCAACCTTTTTTTTTTTTTTTTTTTTCTGTCACACATTGGAAGAAGAAGAGTTGTCTTGGGCCACACATTAAACACTAATGGAAGTGATAAGCAAACAAACAACAAGAAAAAAAAAAAAAGAAAACCTCATGCACAATTTTTGCAGTATCCAACATCACAGATAAGTAAAACAGGCGTCAAAATATCCACGTGCAGTCCAAACACCTTTGGAGGTTTGGCAATCTACACCAAGTGCGGTAATTCTGTCTCACTTGCCAGCGACTAGGTTTAGTCATGGGCACATGGCCAATTGTGGCCAATAGAACATGAGGGAAATCTCCTTGAGCGACTCAGAGGGCAAAATACATTTGTCTTTAACCGTCCATTTCTCTAGTTCTTACTGTGGAAGGATGAAGGAGCTGCTGTACCCCCAGAGTGACTGTGAGAGGACGTGTGTGGAGGACAAGAGACAGTGTGTGGAGGATGATAGCGGGAAAGTAGGAAAATAAGGGTTCTTGGCAGCATGAGGAGTCTCTAAATTAACTGCCAGGGACTGCTAGGGCCACCTGATGTCCCCCAGTGCCTGGCTCCCAGTGGCAAGAATAAGAAAACTGGAACCGAGTCGAGCCAATGATGGAGTGACCACAAACACAAAGCGTTTCTACAGTTTATTACAGGAAATGGAAACATGCTATCCAAGTGACAGCACAGAAGGAAGCTACACTGAATGACAAGACACATTCCAGAGGGAGGGAGGACAGAATGACACAAAGTGAAAATACGTTCGGGAGGAACAGAGAGAAGAGCCAGTCTCCAGGAGTGGAAGAAGACCCGGAGTGTGAGCACACGCAGCCTTTTTCAGTTGGTAGATTTGTCCCGCCTTTCCCCTAGCAGGATTGGTGGTTCTCTTCTGCAGGTTGTTGTTATATAACAGATTACGTCACACGTTTAATCAGATGCTAATGAGCTACAGGTCTCTAGGAACTTTTTACTGTGTATGTTCGCACTAGGGAAGAGTTCCTCGCTGCAACTTGGCTCCTAGCTACAATTGACCCCAGCCACTATCTTGCCTCCCGTTTTACCCTCCACCAGACCTGATGTGCAAGGTAATAAATGTTTGCGTTTTCTGAATTAAATTGAGTTAGGTTTTCTGTAATTTCCAATGAAAAACATTCAACTTGGGTAATAAGCAAAAATGATATAAAGTGGTTTTAATTTTCCTGAATATGTGAACTAGAATTTTTTTTTTTTTTTTGCAGTTTTTGGCCAGTTCTGGGTTTGAACCCACCACCTCTGGCATATGGGACCAGCGCTCTACTCCTTTGAGCCAAGGCACCACCCTTGAACTTGGCTACTTATGGTGCTCCTTTTGCAAACTGCCATTTATTGCCTCTTGCAATTTTTATACAGAGGTATTGATTCCATAGTGATTTATAAAAAACACCTTTATATTTAAAATATTAACCCTCCGTTGTAATTGCTACAAGTTTTTCCTACTTGCAAACTTTTCAACATACTGAACTTTCATTTTTTTTCTGTATTTATATGTAAATATTTTTCCCTCTGATTTCCTCTCTTGCTTTTATACTTAGTACTTTACCACGCAGAGAAAAGATATTCATCCATATTTTGTTCTAGTTTTTTCATATTCTTTAATTTATATTTTGATGAATAATATGATATGAAGATCTAGTCTTCAAAATGCTTAAGAAAATTCTAACACTATTTATTAAAACGGACAAAAGTTCCCTCCATTGATTCATACTACCTATTTTATTATCAAGCAACACACAACCAATCTCACTATTTTGTTTTTAAGGGAGGCATGGAGGTGGGGCGGGGGCTCCACTCTTGATCAGGCTGATCCCTGAATTCTAGAGCTCAGGCAATACACCCACCTCAGCCCCCCAGAGTGCTAGGATTATGATTATAGGCATGAGCCACCACACTCAGCCTCCAATCCCACATTCTCTGGTAAACATTTTTTGTTTACGCTCACTGATTTCATTTCTATATGACTTTTAAAAATATTTTTAAATTTCTCTTTTTAGGATTTTTGGAATTACATTAATATTATAAAATAAGGTAAAGACCATAAATATATTTATATCATAGCATTTTCCTATTTAGAACCACATTTTATCTGCCAAGTTGTTTAAGTCTTATTTGATTTTCCCCAGTATTTTGTTTTAATTTTCTGCATAGTTCCTATACATTACTTTTTTAATTTTTTCCCTAAATGATCAGATTTTTTAGAAAGGTGATGTGTTTGCCTCTGACTTATAGAAAAATCATTGATTTTTAAAGATTACGTGATATTATATTAGTAGCAACTCTTCAATACTAAATATAGTCAACTAATTATGCAGTTTTCAATCTTAAAAAAAAAATAATATTAGCCAGGAGTGGAATCAAAGTAGACATTTCACTTTCATTAGTGGCCTTAGTGTTATGAACTTTCAGCCAAAGCCAAGGTATTCAGCAATCTTATTTTAGAAGGCAGAAACGCTGTTATCATCTAATAAACCTAAAATGTCTCAAAGCTTGGACAGATTAAGATAATCATACCAATTACTAAGATAAATGCAATTCTCTCTCTTATACTTACTTAACTTCAAATAAATTAAATGTAAATAAAACTATGCTTACTAAATATTTATTAGTAAGTAATAAATATTTAAATATTTATTAGTAAGTCTCTCAATTGGCATTATTTACATAAAAAGCAGACTATCTCACAGCACAAGAAGGGCAGTGTTTACATGAACTATGGAATACTGCAACCTTCAGAAATCTTTTTTGGGAGAAACTCAACCATGTGAAGAGGAGTCCTAGCCCCTTCCTCCCTTCTCCTCCCTCCTCCTTTCCCTTCCCCCCTTCAGCATGCTGTACCCAAGGTGGGGCCTCCATTCCATAGTTGGGACTGGGTGGAAGGAGCATACCTCCACGCCTTGACTGCATTTAATTGGGATTTAGACTCAGCAACAAGTAGCTGGAGGCATGATGGGAAGTGCTATAGTTGCTCTCCTCCCAGGAAGAAAGCCCTCTGAGTGGGAACTGAGTTATGAAGTAGCCCTCAGTTCTTGGGTCCAGCAGTCTGGAGTGGAGTCTCCACATTGCTGAGCCAGGAGGTAAGGAGAAAGGGGAGTCTCTTGGTTCAAATAATGCAGACTTTCATGTTTATCAAAGTTTAATAGTGTCTTGAACATATATTTCTTAATTTAATGATTGCATATCAGACCACTCCCATTTCATTTAAATGAATGTTAATTATTTTTAACAATTTTCACTATCTGCATAGGGAAGTAGGGCAGTGGAGTGTCTCATTATATCTGCTGGAAGTATTTCCCTTCTACATTATAAACCCTAAGAGTAGACACAGAGAGAAGTCAGTCTCCCTTGTACATCTACATACAAACATAGCCCTTCCCTCCCTGTAGTTTTGGGCACCTAGTTAACCTTTAAAGTTTATTTATTGGTGCCAAGACCCGCAGTCAGCACCCTCCCACCTCTGGAAGAGCTCCGCCCAAAATTGGCACCCTCCCAGACCTCAGGAGGAGCTGCAGCCGTAACCTGCGATTAGCACCCTCCCGGACCTCCGGAAGAGCTATGCCATGACCTGCCACTGGCACTGTCCCAGACCTCTGGAAGAGCTGTGGGCAACCCTCAATCGGCATTGTCCCAGACCTCCGGAAGAGCTGTGCCCACCCATAACCTGGTAAGAGCTGTGCCAGGACCCACTACACCACCCACCGGGCCTCCCCACGCCCTAATCATGAACTCAGGGAGCCACACAACCCCGCATCCTTCCTCCTGAACCCTCCCTGCTTCCATACCCACCTGCTCATCTGGCCAGGGAATCTGGCAGCCACATGCCCTCTGGAGCCCTCCCTGCCTCTGTGCGGAGCCCTTCTCCTGGCCAGAGACTGCTGGAGCTTTGGGCCCTCAGTGCCAGGCACTCCCAGAACCATGTGCACCAACCCCCTACCTGTTGCTGAATCTGGGTGTGTCATACTCCAGAGCTTCTCCCACAACCAGAACTTCCTGGCTGGGGCAGCCCCCAAAAAGCTACACGGAGTTACTCCCTACAAAGATCCAGCAACAATAGAGGGATCCTGATGGGGACAAATCTTGGAGAGACACCTCCCCAACTGTAAGGATGGCCAGAGGCAATGGTGAAAAACAAGCATGAGGCAAAATCAATGGAAAAACTCTGGCAATATGAATAATCAGAGTAGATCAACTCCCCCAAGGAACAATGGGGCAGACACAGCATAAGATCCCATGCACAAACAAATAGCAGATTTCTCAGAAATCAAATTCAGAATCTGGATAGCAAATAAGATCGAATTAGAATTTCAAGCAGTAACCCAAAAGATATCTCAAGAATTCAACGAATTTAAAGACCAAATGACCAAAGATTTTGACACATTGAGACAAGAAGTTGCAGCCCTCAAAGATCTGAGAAACACAGTAGAATCCCTCAGTAACAGAATGGAGCAAGCAGAAGAAAGGATTT
>CAUYPK010160403.1:0-22977 GCA_963574355.1 Loris lydekkerianus | reverse complement strand
TCAGTCATTGAGAGCAGTTTCAAGTCTTTCTGTATTCTCTTTGCTCATCTACAAGAGGGAGGCAGCCTGATCTTCATTAGTTCATTGGGGAATAGCTTACTCTTTAAAATAAAAACCTGGGGGGGGGGGGGGGGGGGCCCCCCCGGGGCTGTCATTTCAACCAGGGGAGCTCTTTTCTGGTTTAGCATATTGAAGTCTATGTAAGAAGTAAGTTTTAAAGCTTTTAAAGTTAAAGAATCACTAGATTTGAAGTAGTCAATTAGTAGAGGCAGGTACAGCAGTTAAAGTACTGTACAATTATAATGAGAAGACACAGGAATATATAATAATGGCAGTCATGCCCAATGACAGCAGCAGTGCCATGATTCCTTGAATCCTAACTGTATGCCAGGGACTGTTGTAAGTGCTTTATGTGATGTGTTTCTTACACACATGAGATCAGCACTTTATAACTCCCATTTAACAAATCAGGCAACCGAGGTACAGTTAAGTAACTTGTCTAAGGTCACACAGAGAGTAAGGAAGGACTCAAACTCTGTAGTTCAGAAGTTTCACCAAGAGAGCCCAGAGTAAGAAGAGGAAAGATTCACGGACTCATGAGAAACTCAGCACTTGGGTGAGCAACGGAACCTAAAGGATGGTGGGGAGAAGAGGTGTAAACCAAGCATGACCCCGAGGCTTCTGGTTCAGCAGTGGGCTGTCACTTTAAAACTGCCTGGCAGCTGGGGACGTGACATTGATTTGTGAAGGGTCAGAGACATCCAGGTGGAGACATTCGGGGAATAGGCGGATGTGCCGATCTGAAACCCAGATGAGAGAAAGGGGCTGTGGGCTCACAGGGCAGGGCAGCCTTCTGGACATCCTTGTGTTACCAGACTGGGAGGAGACCGCCTGCTCCCCCGGTTTCCCACCTCCCTGGGCTTCAGCCAGCCAGACCAGTGGCTCACTGCACACTCAGCTGTGTCCCAGCCTGTCCCTGGGCTGATCCTTTGCTTGGAACACCTGTATACCTCTCCTCTCCACGTTTCAAATCTAAGACCCTCCTTGAATCTTACCTCAGATGCTTGCTTTCTCCATAAAGGCTTCCTCATCCCCCAACCCAGATGCGATTGCTTCCTTCTAAACTCCTGCCTTATCGATACCACGTGATTTGTCTTAATCGTTTGTTTCCTCCCCAACATCACCCCACCCTCTAGAGCATAAAGTCTTAGCTAGTCTTAGTTGCTTTAAAAAATCTTTGTGAAATGGAATTGAATTATTGTCTGGGAACATACTGTATATCCTAGAACCTCTTTGTCTTCTTCAAGGCCTTTCTCCTTGACCTGTTCATCCCTAAGAATCTGCTACCTCCACCCTCTCTCATCACTGGGGTGCAGTTCTTCAAGGCTCCTGCAGAATGGAATGCAGCCTCCGGGTCCATCTTTCCTTTTGCCCCAGACATGCGTACTTATAAGAGTTTTGTAATTAGGTAATACTGAAAAACAGTCAAGAAAAATCAGGAGCAACAATAGAGGGAAGTTCTAGCATTCCAGAATCTGATACTAGTGTATGGTCTTGGGCCCTGGCCTAGAGTCCTTTGCTAAGTTACAAACAGATTGGAACGTCCTGGCTTTTTATCCTGTGTTCACTCTGATATAGTTCAACACTCTCACATCCTTGCCAGTTGACTTGAAGACAGGATCAGAGCTGCCTAGCACTTGTCTTGTCTCAAGTGGACTCTTCTCATCAAAAGCCCTTCCTAACTCAGCGGTGACATCCTGCTCCTGCAGGATACTCTAAACTCATTTATATTTAATTAACAGTTGATTGTGTTCTTTGAATTTTCTCATCCCAGTTTTTTCAAAGAGTGAACTAACCAAGTAGATGATGGATGATAACTCCACTACCCCACCATTTAATTTTATTTCCTTTTTGAGCCCTTATTTTGGGGCCAGGATTCATGGTCTTGCTTTATGCATGTTCATTTGAGGCCATATAACAACCTAGAAAGTAGGCATTACTATCTCTGTTCTACATATTGACATACCCAGGGTTGGAAACCTTCAGCCGTTTGGCCAAGGGTCTCCCAGTTGCTTATTGACTGAGTTAGCTCTGAGACTCAGGTGTATCTAGGGACAAAGTCAGACCCCTTTCTCCTCACTGCCCTCCATTCCTCCTTCTTTTCTGGTTCTTGATTTATTCATGCTTTTAAGGCTCTTCTGTCACATCATCTGTATTTTCTCATTTGAGGAGAGCCCACGTACACAGCATTTGTTGGTTCTTGATTTCAAAGTAACTAAAAATTTTAAAATCATTTTCATTAAGAATCCCCAAAAATAAAAAATAAAAAGAAGAAGAAGAATTTCTATTTTGGTAGTTTTAACTTACAAAATAAAACTCATAAAAAATTTTTCATTGAGTTCAACCACCCTTAAGATAATGAAGTTAGCTTTTAAACATAAATTATTCTACAGTTAAAAGCAATATTGTGGCTTAGAACAATTGGAAAAAAGTGATACCTTTGTTTTTTTATTTTTGAATTCAACTTTGTTTTAGATCCATAAGGCATGTTCCCTTTTATTTGAACATGTCTTCTTGTTTTCTATAAGTCTTAAAATTTGTGTTACACATGTGCCAGTTGACCTAAGTGTCTTGGTACTTCTTCCAGATTTATTCTAACCTTGGAGGCTTTAAATTTTCTAGAATGACTGCCTTGTGTCCAAAAAACTGCCACAACCTTAGCCGGGAGGTGCATTGAACTAGTGCACACAGATGGATGAGTGACTGAAGTTCCCTGAACCCTACTGGACAGATTTTTTATTTTTAAAACAAAATACTTTTACATTCAAATGTTTCCGTGAAGGCTATGTTTTAGACAACCTAACCAACTGCAGTGGAGAGTGATGTGGACTGAATGGGGGGAAAGATCTAGGGTGCCAGAAGGCCCAGAATCCTTGCTTAGTTTAAGCTGTTTCTGCCTTTCACAAAACCATCTACTGTTTCCTCTCAGATCCCCAGAGTTCTTCTACTTAATTGGTAGAGAGTGGCCAGAGGGGGGGCTAGTTTGAAGGTTAGAATACTAGAGATGGGGCAAAAATGATTGTATGTGTGACTCGTTTGTAAACGAGTTACTTAGGAGCCAGTAGGTCTTCTGTGAACACTCATTACTGTAGGTTCTGTCTGTATACAGCATATCATATGCACATATAAGTTATGTACATATCTTGCATATGTTTTATACTTGATAAGTAACCACTCATTCATTCTT
The DNA here is from genome assembly GCA_963574355.1 of Loris lydekkerianus. Taxonomy (NCBI): domain Eukaryota; kingdom Metazoa; phylum Chordata; class Mammalia; order Primates; family Lorisidae; genus Loris; species Loris lydekkerianus. The sequence continues at coordinate 19,730 of CAUYPK010160403.1, read as the reverse complement.
CCAGTATTTATTCATTTTCAATTATTACCAGGCTGTCTACTGTGTGTAGTGTCTCTCCTTTCTCCAGAAGCTTATAGACTCTCTTTAGTGCCCAGTCAAGCACCATGGTACCAGTGGATGGAGTCTTGGCAAATTTCATTCAAAAGTTTTATTTTAAGGGCCAGGTGTGGTGGTTCACACCTATAATCCCAGCACTCTGGGAGGCTAAGATGGGTGGATTGCTGGAGGTCAGCAATTTGAGCAAGAGCAAGACCCCATCTCTAAAAACTAGCTGGGCATTGTGGCAGGTACCTTAAATCCCAGCTACTCGGAAGGCTGAGACAACAGGATCACTTGAGCCCAGGAGTTGGAGGTTGCTGTGAGCTATGACACCATAGCACTCTACCAAGGGCAATACAGTGAGTCTTTGACTCAAAAAAAAAAGAAAAAAAAGTTTTATTTTAAATGGATATGTTTAAGTGTTCTAATCATATCCCATTTACTTTAAGCTATTATTTCTCTTCATTTTATGGAAAAGTTTATGTTTTTTCCTTTGGAGTATCTTGATTACAGTGCTTGCTACCAACTAACTGGACAAAACTTTATCTAAGTTTCTATAAGAATAAATAATAATCATCTATTTGAAAATTGTAGGACATTTGCATTTCTTCTAAAGCTTTTAATTTGCTGGTTTCCAATTTATTATACAAATACTTGAGTATAATACATGTTAGTATGCCAGTATTGATAGACTAGTTGTTGGTTTTTTTAACTTTAGGGTGATGGATTAATTGCATTCGTTATTGAAATATCCCATGGATGTTTATTTTCTTCAAAAATGAAATGTGTAAGATGGTGACAGCTTCCCAGTAATGTTTTTGAAAATTAAGCTATTTACGTATTTAACCTAATCTTCATCTGTTAAAATTAATTCATCAAAAAACAAAACAGTCATATGAAAGGTTTACTACTTCTGAGAGAAACTTGTATTATAGAGGCTGAATCTTATCTTCTCCTTTCCCCCATCACTAAGGTCCTCTCTGGGGAGCCTCCCTAAGTATTTCCAGCTCCATGCCTTCTGGGCACGGGCCATAATCCAATTCCTGGCCCCCTTGTGGTTGGCTGGAGTCATTGCACTGTATCTGAGCAAGGAGTAGTGAGTTGTCCCTTCTGAGGGTGTTAGGTTTCTTAGGACAGATTCTACAGACCCCCTGCCATTAGACTGACACTTGCTATGGTGGCTCCATCATTCTGAGGCCTAAAGTGAGAAGACATGGAACAGAATTCCTAGCCTAACTGCATTTGCCTAATTTATTCATCTTTTGGCTTTGTTAGTTTTTCTCTGTTGTTGATCTTTTTTTTTTTTTTTTCATTGATTTCTCTTATTTCATTACTTCTGTTTACTTTGGGTTTAGTTTCTCTTGTTTCTTAAGATAGAATCTTAGGTCATCAATTTTTGTAAACCTTTCTTCTTTTCTAATATGTTTATAAAGCTAATTTTTTTTTTTTTTTGCTAAGTACTGCTTTTACTGTATCTTATAAATTTAGAAAGTTGAATTTTCATTATCATTTAGTTTGAAATATTCAGTAATTTTCCCTGTGATTTCTTCTTTGACCCATATATTATGTTGCTTCATTTTCAGCTACATGGGACTCTTCTAGATACTTTTTTGTTACTGATTTCTAATACAATCCCTTTATGTTCAGAAAACATATTTGCATGATTTTAATTATTTTATAATTCAAAAATTGTTTTGTAATTCAGGATATGTTCTGGCTCAGTAAATGTTCCACATATTCTTAAAAAAAAAAAAATGTGTGTGCTGTGCAGTTGTGTTACCTGTATATTAATTAAGTCAAGATGTTTCATGATTTTGTTCTCATCTTCTTATCCCTACTGGTTTTCCAGTGATTATTCTTTTAGTTGCTAAGAGATGATTATAAATTCATTTTTTTTCTTTCAGGTCTGTCAATGTATTTTGAAGCTCTGCTATTAGACGCATAGGTATTTAGGATTGTTATATCTCAATTTAATTGTTATGAAATCACAATCCTTATCTTTGGTATTTTTACCTTCAGTCTTCTTTATTTACTATTAATACAATCACATCAGCTTCCTCAAACTCAAGGTCTCAAGCAATCATCCTGCCTCAGCCTCTTGAGTAGCTGGGATTATAGGAATACATCACTATGCCCATCTGATGTTTTTACTTTTTTGTAGAGATGTGGTCTTGGTTTTGCTCAGGCTGGTCTTGAACTCCTGGCTCAAGCAAACCTTCCACCTCAGCTTTCCAAAGTGCTAGGATTATAGGCATAAGTTACCATGCCTGGATGAACTTTTGACTTTTAATTAGAGTGTTTAAGCCATTTACATTTAATGTACTTACTGATATACAATACTTGGATTGTGGCAGGTACAATACTTGGATTGTTTTGGTATTTTCTTTTTGTTCCCTTGTCTTTCCTTTTCTGTCTTGTTTGGGTCATTTGTTATTATTCCATTTTATGCCTTTCCTGGTTATTGAAAGCTACATTTATTAATATTCCAATGGTTGTGTCATTTTAGCGTTTCTCAAATATTAGCGTATGTCTGAGTTATGGTTATAGTAAGCCCAGATTTGTGTAGGCACTATCCCAGAGTTTCTGAGTTACTAAATTTAGAGTGAGGACTGTGAATTTAAATTTCAGGGGTTCTTAGATTGATGCTGATGCCAAAGAGCAATTATTCTACAGCAGTGATTTTCAACTAGTGTGCCGTGGGAGGATCTTAGGTGCCACAAAAATTTTAAAGATTATTAAATTAGCCATGATATTAAAAAAAAAAAAAAAAAAAAAAAGGTTGAAAAACACTGCTGTGAGGTTATAGGATGTAATCAGCCCTCCCTGTCCATGGGTCATGGATTCAACCAATCATGGATCAAAAATATCCAAAGAAAAAGTAGAAACAACAGTACAATTAAAAATAATATAAAACATCCAACACAATATAACCACTATTTACATAACATTTACATGAAGTAGGTATTATAAGTAGTCTAGAGGTTATTTAAAGTATATGGAAGGATGAGCAGGTAGGTTAATAGGTAGACTTTATCTCTCCTTCCCTTCGCTACCCAGAGACTTTCCTTTCCAGATTTTTTCTTTAATTTCTAGCTGCTCTGGCAGTCCCCAGATCTGTTTATTGCACTTTGGGGTCTATAAGTCTGTAGCATTCTGCTTGGTTTCTAGCCACCCTGCTCTACACAGAGTACAAGGCCTTCAGGGTAAAAGCCATTCAAACATGGATGTTATCTAGAGAGTGATTCTTTTTTTTTTAACGAAAGCCCATTTTCATCCAGCTTCTGCCTACCATTGGTCACTCCCCAGTGCCTTCACATCTTCCTGTCTGCTCCCACTCCCTTGGTGGACAGCTTATAATATGTGGGAGTTTTATTTGATTTAAGCTATTCTGCCACACTACACACAGAATTTTCCTCCCAACAGATATGACGAGTGAGAAATGAAGCTTTGCTTTTTTTTTTCCACTGATTTTTTTAAATTATGGGATTATTCCTGTGGCTGTATATTCTAATAATAACTAAGCTACTCATTTGGTCAGAGGCCATCTCTGAGAACTTTCAAGTGAACTGTTAATGGTGTCCCCTCCTTCCATTCCTCCTACCTATTGTGTAATCTTCGGATTAACATTTCTAAAACATAGCTCTGAAAGTCACACAGTCTAAGCAAGAATCTGCAGTGCCATCCTATTGCCCACTGCATGAAAATCTGAGTGCCTTAGCTGGTCATTCAAGGCTTCCACTGTCCGGTCCCCAGCATTCTGAGTATCTGCCTTATGTGAGCATTATAATAGAAATCACAAAGCCTGAGTTGTGATGTTTTCTGGATTATAGCTGTCTTAGCACTAGGAGAACACAGTACTTAAATAATACATAATCTGATCAGAAGTTTTTTAAGTCTTCTTAGTGCATTCTCTTGTTTTTGTTGTGGTGGTTTTAAAATGGATTAAGAGATGAGACATATATGTTTGTGTAGGTATAGTTAAAATCTTTAATGTTTACCCAATTAAAAATATAAACAATGAAATTGAAAACTATTAGGACATGTCTGCAGCAGTACATTACAGTTCTATCCCCTGTTTGTGAAAAATGAAACATTGTATCAGGAAGAAAATCATTTTGCAGTTGTTACAATTGTTGCAGTAGGAACATGGATTTTCCTTTTTTTTGAGATATATTTTCTTTTTTAATTGACACAAAATTGTACATATTTATGAGATACATAATGATACACATAATGTATAGGATTTTAAGGGTTATTTACCTTTTAAAACTCCTTGTAGAACAGTTTTAGCTTTTGAAAGTCTCTGCTTTTGAGTGCCCAGAAAAGAAAATATTCCAGTATGTATGTAAGACAGTGGCTGTTTCTTGTGTATTCTTGTATACCTACAATCTAAAAGTCTTGTTTATTATGAATTCATAGAAAGTAGAAACAAAACGTAAACTACATCAGAGTGGTGTACCCCAGATGCAAATGTTTTGTGGCCTTGCACACATTGGGGGTTCCCCATAAGTACTTACTGAATTAAAACAAAATTATCTTTAGTTATTTCTTTGGGCTGCAAAGTTTATTCATTGCAGTGGGTGTTTTGTATTCAATCACATACCATGCAAAAGGAGCGCAATGCTGACTGCAAACAGACATGCTGCCTACTTGAACGTTTACTTAAAGGTATTCTTTTGCTTCTCATTTCCAGAGAGCACTTTATCAGTGTCCTATTAGACGATTAGTAAATTATATTGCAAATTAATTGTGGCACAGCAGTATTATCAGACTTTCTGTATTCTGCTTCCGAAAAGTAACTACCTTTTTAGGAAGCCACTTTACCAATTCTAGCACTTCTTATGAGCAATAGCAATAATAATTTTCTCACCTATCTCATAGGATTGTTGTAAGGCTGGCATAAGATACTACTGTAACATGGCATGGCCTTAAATTTTTATTTTGAAAGTGGGAATTCTTCTTAATGATATAATATTAATCTGTTACCATCATTACTGTGGATATTGATTACCCTTGTGTAATTATGTACACCTACCTGTATTCATTAAGAGCCTTCCATTTGTTTTTTAAAAGGCATTAAATTATTACAATGGCAAAGTTTCGCTTCTTCACTTTGATTAATTCTGTATTCTAGTACCATTGTGTTATTGTTGTTATTACTAAGATCAACTAGAAATGTCACAGAGAATGTGCTCTAGATTAAATTATTTCAGTCACATTAAGCAATGCACATTATTGAATATTTGCTATAATTTACTGAGTAAATCTTCCCCTTTTCAATTAATGGTAGTTCCATTTTTCTATTTGTTTACCCAAAAATCTTAAGTTCCTCCTTAACTGCCTTTTTCCTCTGGTCTGTCAGCAAATCCTAGCAACTCTTCCTTCAGAATGCAAGGAGAGTGTGACCGCTCCTCACCATGTCATTGCTGCGATGCTGACTCAGCCACTCTCACCTCGCCCCTGGGTGATGATAATCGCCTCCCACCCCTGATCTCCCTGCTTCTGTCCTTAGTCCACTGCAGCCAGAGTTCAGCACACCAGTCAGAGGGATGCTGTGAGAAGTCAATCGTATCTAGAACCTCTCTGCTCCAGGCTCTGGAGTCTGGCCTGTACTCTGAGATAGGAAGCCACCGCAGTCGTGGATATGACCCCCAGAATCCCACACCCTCTGGCTCACATCAGTGTGTTACCCTCGTTTTTTCTTACTCTCTGCTCGTTCTTTCTGCTCATTCACTCTGGTGTCCCTGCTGTTCCTAAAACCTGCCAGGTATCCCTCCTTGCCCTTGCCCCTACCTCATTTGCTTTTCTCTCTGCCTGGTATATTTTCTCCCACCGCCCCCAATATCCACACAGTTACATTGAAGCATTTTTAGACTTTATTTAAGATCACTTTCCCTAGGCTGGGCATGTGTGTGGATTGCTTAAGCTCAGGAGTTTGAGATGAGCAAAAACGAGACCCTGTCTCTTAAAATAAATGAACAATAAGAAAATATCATAAAATAAAATAATAAATAAAATAAAATTCACCTTCCCGTGAGTCTCTCCCTGTTGCGCTAAAATTTCAGTACTCTCTGTCCCCTCCATTGTATAACGCACCCCTTCCCTTCATTCGCTCCCTGGTACTCCGTTACTGCCTCACATTTTACATTTTTTCTGATCACTTTGTCCATTATCTGTCTCCCCCAATTGAATGAAAGTTAACAAGATTGCCTGCCTGCCTGGTGCCTACCTATGGATGATCAGGAGCTACTTATGAATAAATCGCAGAGCTAGGCTACAATTTCATATAGTGCCAGTAAATGGCACTCTCTTAGCCGATGCTGTGCCCCCATCGGAATTATTTTTTTAGTTCCAGGTTGGTTCACAGAATAAAGTTGTTAAACATTTCCAGTTGTATCATTTCAGAGTCTTCCTGCTGGTATTAGGTATAAATGGTGGGCAGGCATTAAGCAGCTGCAGCGAGGTCTTAGATGGTCTGCAGAAAACTTGCACCATTGCACAAACCCATGCAGCTATCAAAAAATTTAAACAATGGAGAAATTCGTCTCTTATTATATAAGAATCAATTTGGAAATAAACACAGTAGACCCTCCATAGTTGACCACCTCGCTACATTGACCACCTCCTGAAGTTGACCTGATATTCATAGACTAGCCATGCACCACATGTATGTATCAGTATAGTAGGCCTGGTTCCTTATGTCGATCACCTCCATATATTGCCTTAAAAAAAAAAATTGAAGGCTCTTAATGAATACAGGTATGTGTACATAATTCCACAAGGGCAATCAATAACCATAGTAAAGATGGTAACTGATTAATGTTATTTGATGGGAGAATCCCCACTTTCAAAATAAAATTTTAAGGCCAGGTTACAGTAGTATCTTATGCAAACCTTACAACAATTCTATGACATAGCTGAGAAAATTATTATTATTGTCATCGCTCATAAGAAGAAGCGCTAGAATTGGCAAAGTGGCTTCCTAAAAAGGTATTAAATAATTACTTTTTGGAAGCAGAATACAGAAAGTCTGATAATATTGCTGTGCCACAATTAATGTGCCACAGTTTATTACAGACTCTTGGTCAACTTGCTGAGGTTCTACTGTATAGCATAAATATATGTAATCTAAAAGTTTTAGCTGCAATAAGCTGACCAGCTCCTTGTCTATACTATTATCCATAAGTCAAGTTTCCTGTCTATGTTTTGGAAAAGATGTCATGGCAAGAAAGAGAAAATTTTGTATTCTGATTATATGTATTAGTATTTTATTCTAGCATGATAGTTTAACAATTGTTTCTTATTATTTTAATCAGGGCAACATAACTATTTATGTGCTGGAAGAAATGATTGCATTATTGATAAGATTCGAAGAAAGAATTGTCCTGCCTGCAGACTTCAGAAATGTCTTCAAGCTGGAATGAATTTAGGAGGTAAGTTTTGTGTTTTTAGTTTTATAAAAATGTTAGTATTAATGTAACACACTAGGATCTATGAACTCCCCAATGGAAGGTGAAGCTAATATGGGGAAGTGGCTTCTAAAAATCAAATGAGTTCTGTTTTTATGCTAAAACATTTGAGGAGAAAACTATATCTGAGCTGGAATTATGTTGTATGGCAATAGTCCTAGTGAATCTTTTAATCCTGAGTTTGCTAAGTTTCAAGGACTGGGCAAAACCAAAACCAAACAAAAATGAATGACTTTTTATATAAACCCATAACTAACAGTTTTTATTGTCATGTCTGCTTAGAAATTAGACCTACATGTAATAACATTACTGAGATATGAATACATACTAACTTCAGGGAGTAAACATAATAAAGAAAGACCTATTAAAAACAAAAAAAAAAAAAGGCAGCACCTGTGGCTTAATGGGTAGGGTGCTGGCCCCATATACTGAGGGTGGCAGGTTCAAACCCAGTCCCTGCCAAACTGCAATAAAAAAATAGCCAGGCATTGTGGCAGGCACCAGTCGTTCTAGCTACCCAGGAGACTGAGGCAGGAGAATCACCTAAGCCCAGGAGTTGGAGGTTGCTGTGAGCTGTGTGACACCACAGTACTCTAAAGAGGGCGATAAAGTGAGACTCTGTCTCTACAAAAAAAAAAAAAAAAAAAAAAGGTAAACCACTTTAAAGCGTTACAGAGGCTCATTAAGAAGGGAAGAGGTAATATACTAGACCCAAATGCAAAAGTATATAGTATCCAGAGATGGGAAGAACCAGCATCCTAAATGTATAAGTTTTCCCCTAGTTAATAAACAAATATAACTTAATCCTAAGAAAAATTCCAATTCATTGTTCTAAGTTCCTAAAAAAGAGCCAGAAAAAGTCTGGAAAAGAAATAATGAGGAACTAGCCCTGCCAGAAAGGACAACGTGTTGTACAGCTACAGTAATTAGAATAGTCCATAAGTATTTGCTTATTGATTATCAGATCAACATAAAGTCAAAAAATAGATTCAATAATGTGAGAATTTTGCACATACTAAAGCTGGCATCTCAGATCAGCGGGGAAAGGATAAATTATTCAATAAGAAGTATTATGGCAGCTGGATAACCATCTGGAAAACAAGAAAGTTGAATGCCAACTCTTACTGTACACTATCCTGGTGCCTCAAAGATTTAAATTTTGAAAAATAACCACAGAGATACTAAAAAAAAAAAAAGAAAAAAAATTAAGAAGAATGAGTTTCTTTTTATACTCTGCAAGTAGGGAAAACCTTCCTAAGTCCTATCTGTGGGTTTCACATCTGCAAACTCAACCAACTGTAGTTTGAAAATACTTGGGGGGAAAAAGGTAATAAAAAACAATACAGAGTGGCACCTGTGGCTCAGTGGGTAGGGCGCCAGCCCCATATACCAAGGGTGGCAGGTTCAAACCTGGCCCTGGCCAAACTGCAACAGAAAAATATACCTGGGTGTTGTGGCGGGCACCTGTAGTCCCTGCTACTCGGGAGGCTGAGGCAAAAGAATCTCCTAAGCCCAGGAGCTGGAGGTTGCTGTGAGCTATGATGTCACAGCACTCTACCGAGGGCAACAAAGTATGACTCTATGTCTCAAAAAAAAAAAAGTAGCAACTATTTATACAGCATTTATGTATTAGGTATTACATAATCAAGAGGTGATTTAATGTATATAGGAGATGTGCGTAGGTTAATATGCAAATACCATGTTTTTATATAAGGGACTTGAGCATTTCTGGATTTTGATATCCTCAAAAAACTCCCAGAACCAGTGCCCTGTGGACAAATTCCAAGGGATGAGTATATGAAATAAACTCAGAAGCAATAAAAGCAAAAGATTGAGAAAATCAACACAGTTTACAAATCAATTTTTATTGCCAAAGCAAATAATATGAAACTGGAGGAAATACATACATCTTACAGTCAAATGGTTCATTTTCCTCATAGATACAAAGCCCTTGCAATTTCATAAGAGGAAAAAAACAACTCATTAGAAAAACAGGTAATGGATATGAGCAGAAAAACCACAGATAAATGAAATACAGTTGGTTCTTAAAAGACATGAAAAGATTCTAAATTTCATAATAGAAATGCAAATTAAAATGCAACAATATATAATTTTTTACTGATTGACAAGGATAAAACATTTTTATGACATTGTTTGATGAGACTATAGAAATAAAGTCAAACTCATTGGTGAGTTCATGCATTTTAGGTGGGAGTATAAATTGGTCCATCCCCTATGGAGAGCAATTTAGCTGTTTCAGTAAAAAGTTAAAAGGCAGATACCCTTTGACTGAATTCCACTTTTAGGAATATATCTTAAGTATATTCTTGCAATGTAAGAAAAGATGCATGCATAAAATATTCATTGGAGCATTGTTAAATATCAGAAATACATTAAATATTCATCTTTTCAGGATTAATTAAATTGCAGAATACTTCAGGCATTAATAAAAATAAAGAGAGCTTTGTGTGCATGACAATGGACCCAATCTCCCAAATATTGTTTAGCAAAAATATCAGCTTGCTAAGTAATATATTTTGTATACTGATTGTATATAAGTTATATATCTGTTTTAGAGAAAATAACATATAGTGTAGGACATTTCTGAGTGATATACAACAGTGGTTCTCAGCCTTCCTAGTGCTGCGACCCTTTAATACAGGTCCTGTGGGTCGTGAGGTTGAGAACTGCTGATGTACAAGATACTGGTACTGGTGGTGGTTTGAACAGAAAGGATTTGGGTAGCTGGAAAACAAGGCTAGGATGACAGCCACTTGTCACCATGTATCCCCTGTGCTTTTGAATTTTGTGTTGTGCCCCAGGCATATATTGTATACACATACTATCTATTTAAAAGAAATAAGATAATTCAGAAACTTAATCCCATGAGACTACATTCTTGGCTTTGATGAATGAATTCATTGGCTGGCTGGTCAGGACAAGGGAGTAAACATGGCTGCCCGAAGTACAGAGAAATTCTTGGAAGTCAAGAGGAGGGTGAGCGTGGGCTGGAAAGACTGCTAATGTGGGGGTGTGTGTTAAATAACAGGAGGAGAGGTCCCCACGAGTGAAGAGGACTCTAAGGAACCAGACTGCATGGGGCGAGTATGTGGGGGGAACCTGTGTTCTGCTACTCATTGACCTTCAGCCTGATTAGGTCGCCCCTTCTCTGTGCCCCGATTTCCTGACCTGCACCTTGCCTTGGTCAGCATTACTGCCTCTGGGGCTATGGTGAGGACTGAGTAAATGTAGGACAGAAAGACATCATGGGAACCACGTTGGTTGGTGGTGGTGAAGCTCGCTGCAGCTTCCATGGCGCATTCACACATTATCTCATTTCATCACGCTGATCCTCTGAGTCCCCAGGAAAGGCATATGGCCCCATGTTTTGGTGGCGGTGGCCTCTGGTGCCCAGAGAACTTAAATACCTTGCCCAGGCACTGAGACAATGGCGCTTGATCCCAGGCTTCTGTGCTCCTGGTCTGGGGTTCTGCTTGGCTTCTTGCTCTGCTGTCCAAAACATCACAGGCGTGGCTCAGAAGACCACTTACTACAGCATACGAGTAAGGATCAGGAAAAATTATTAATAATTTAATATTGGTTGTAATGTGAACTCAGTCTATCTTGTAAAATCATCTGAATTTTTAAAAAAGCACATGCTAGGAAAATATGTTTTAAAGTATCTGTATATAATTTTTATGTTACTTTATAAATGTACGGTATATAACATGTAAATATTACTATAAACGTGTATCAGACACAGTGATATTGTACTCTATAATACATAGTCACTATTGGTTACTATAAAATAATAAAAAAATACTGTACTTATAATTCTTATCTCAAAGGGTGTTTTAAGGATTGGCCAAGGTTAAACTAACTAACCTTTAGAACTGGGTTTCTCAGCCTCTGCAGAGTTGACATTTGATCCGGATGGTTCTTGGTTGTAGAGGACTGCCTCACGCGTGGCAGAATGCTGATCAGCGTCCTTGCTGGATGTCAGCAATGTGCTACTCTCCCCTAGTTGTGACAACTAACAGTGTCCCCAAACTTTGCTGAATGTACCCAGGGGGCATTGAGACCCATTGACTTAGCAATAATAGTAAACAATAGCAAAAATTAAGGGTTAGATATCATTTTCTGCTGGATAATACATTCCACCAAAGGAAGAATTTTTGTTCATTTTTTTTCCATTGCTTTATCCCCGATGACTAGAATAGTGCTTGGTCCAAAGTAGGTGTTTACTGGCTATTTGTTGAATAAATGTATCTACAGCTGACATTTTTGAGGGCTTGCTGTGTTCTTAGCACTCTGCTAAGCCTAGATATGTGTCAGCCCCTGTAAGCCTCATAAGCAACGCTATGAGATACATATTCTTCAGATGTCCATTGAACAAGTGAGTTAATGGGGGCAAAGGAAGGTTTAAAAGCTGGCTCACAACACAAAGCCAGGGAACAGCAAAGCCAGAACCCAGGTCTCTCTTCCTGGTACCAAATGCCATGCCCAGCCTCGCTCTGCTGTACAGAGCAGGTCCAGTGTAGCCAGACAGGCTCAGCTGCTCCATGAAAGGCAGCCCTGGTACACCGGTGTTTACTCATACCACCTACAATTACCTGTAAGCAAGATTTGGCATAGGACACTATACAAAATTCACATCGTTTATTATTGGCTTCTGTATATACAGGATAGATTTTGTAGGTTTGGGTTAAAAAAAAACAAAGTTACTAGAGAGAGGTCACTTTGAATTTTGTGGCCATTGAAAGTAGTGAGTCAAAATTAGGCAGAAAGAAAATGGATGCTTATGAAAGTGGTATTTTTTTTTAGGCTCAGGTTATAGTTTAACAACTTATGGCTCATGAATTAAATAATTAGCTGTTACTAGTTCAGTTGTGGTAATGTGTATTGTAATACTGTCCCTTTACAATTTCTTTCAAAGCCTTGTTTTTCATTTCAATTTGGGAACAAGAAATGCAACCTTTAATGTAAAACAAGTCCTAAAATTAAAAAATGGCATTAAATTAGAACCTTACTATGCATGTTCGAGTCTCTCTCACGTTCCTAGCAAAGCAGGACTGTCTCATTTCTTTTTACTCACTCTCCCCCCCTCCCCACCTCTTTTCGGAGACAAAGCAGATAGCAAGGTAGTGTCATACTTAGAAGACCTTTTTTTTTTTTTTCCTACCCTTTTGGTTGGCTAGCATGCCCGTCCTGTGTCCCTAAACCCTTGTCCCTTAGCAGGTGGAGGGAGGGAAGGAAGAGTGTGTAGATTTGTACTGAAGCCATAACATGTGCCTCTTCTCCCTTCCCTTCCCTCCTTCCTGCCGCAAGTCGGATTCCTTTTCTTTAAAATCCAGCTGGGATGTAGGCTGCGTGCAATAGAAAATACTGCAGAAGATGTGAGAATGTCAACAGAGAAATTGAAAGGAAAATTACTGCTCTTGGGTCCCAAGCTGAGCCTGCCATTCTTGCTATAGTTCCATTAGTGGATCTAAAAGTGGGGTGATTCTGTATACATGAGAATTAGCTGCTTGGTATAGCTGTCTCTAAGTGAAGTCATCCTAATCGCTTCCCTTTTACCTGCCAGTATTCTGGAAGGGTGATCAGTGTTTCTCCTATAAATGTAAAGCTGTATATAAAGCACAGCGCTGAAGTTAACTGCTCCTTAGACCAAGAATGTTCCCTTGCAGTGGCCCTCTCTTGGCTGCACGCTGGTCACAGAACACAGGCGGGCAGCGGTCTTAGTGGTTTTCTTTTCCAGTCCTCCCATTTCACAGATGAGGAATTTGGAGTCCAAGACAGTATCATTAGAGACCTGAAAAATGCAGCCTAAGGATCCTAACCCAGTCATCGTTCTACCTTCAAAAGATGACTTTCTACCCCCCTTGTTTCATTTTTCTTTAGATATGCTAAGAAGCCCGCTTTCACATTTCATTAATGAAGGCTTTAAAAAAGGCTAACTTCCTATAGCTTAAAAAAATTTAGACTTTACAAGCCACAATATGTTTCTAAACTTGGTTTCTACTCCTAGTTCCAATTTACTTCCAACAAGTATCTGTAGCTTTCTCTAATCCCAGGAATCACTTTATTCAGTGTAACCGGAACCATTAAAGGCGACCATATTGGGTCCATCTTTCGCTCTTGGAATAGGACTTGTCACATGAAAATGATCTCAGACGTGGGAGAGACAGGCAAAAACAGACATTGCTGTCACTTTCAGGGCGGGGGGAAGGGGGGTGGAGAGAAGGCAGCTCAGTGAAAAGGGAAGGGAAACATAACACTAATACTGAAGATTGTTCAAAGAAATAAATGCTCTTGGTATCATTGGTAAGGATGGAACCACAGCAAAGAAAATATTAAATTAAAACTCATCCACACAATGCAAAAATTAATGAGCCAGTAAAATTGTGGCTATTAACATTTTATAACAGTATAGAATTCTTTCTGAAAAAAAAGCAACTAATGAAGGAAAATTAGCATGCAAATGATTTAGGTTACTTACTCTGCTGTTATGACTATAGCTTGAAAAGTTTTTCATGAGTCAAGAGACAAGGAGGAAATTTTAGAACACCAAAAATGGTTCGTTAGTGAAGTAAGATTATGGCTACATATTTTTCTTATCTCTTCAAGTTTATTAATAGCACAGGCATGTTTTATAATAAAATTGAAATAAAATAGATCTCAGATTTTGAATTAGAGAGGAAGCATGAGACTAATAATGCTACTAGGCAGAAAAGGTAAAGAATAAGACACACAGATAATGGAAGGATCTCTGAACAGAAAGGAAAAAAGAAAAGAGCCATCTGTAAGTCACCTGCTATGAAATACTTTAAAAAATGGAGTAGAGATGTGGAAACCCTAAATTAGTTACAATGGTATATGTGAAACTTAGTAAATGTAAAATGTAAATGTCAAAACACAATGACTGTGAAATTGCCAGGAAGGCCATGTTAACCAGTGTGATATAAACGTGTCAACCGGTCTGCGAAACTAATGTATGATGCCCCATGATCATACCATTGTACATAACTATGATTTAATTAAAAAAAAAAAAAAGAAAATGAAGTAGAGAAATAAGGGGGGCTGGGGGAGCGAGACCCAGAAACCAGGCTGGGGATGCCTGGCTCAAGACTGGAATCCCAGCACTCTGGGAGGTTAAGGCAGGAGGATCTCTGAGGCCAGGAGTTTGAGGTTGCTGTGAGCTATGATGATGCCATTGTGCTCTACCCAAAATGATGGAGAGAGATTTAAAAAAAAAAAAAAGTCCAGGGACCAAAGAATTATAGGATCATGACTGACACACCAAACCCATAGAAAAAGGTATTTTTGACATGAGAGGAAAATTGGTTTTACCTGCCAGCAACTTTCTGCAACTGGTTGGCATGGTCACTTGCAAAACTCACTCGCAGGGTAGATCTGGTGAGAGAAATTATAGATTCTACGCCAGTAGGTTTAATACCTGCAATCAAATAAGGAAAACCGTTTTTATGTGTTTAAGGGTCTCCAGAGGCAGGATATGCAGTCGTAGAAGTTTAGAAAGCCCAAGCATATGGAGTTGTAGGAAAGAGACGCCATTTCTCAGATTTTTTTCTTTCCATTCCTCCTGGTTGTAGACAATATGAATTTCAATAGGACTTTTAAACAGTAAAGTTAAGGGAGAAATACCATATTTTTATAAATCAGCAAAAGTATGTTTTTGAATCTTCCTCTTTGTTATCCACATTAATTTTCATAGTGATACAACTGTTGAACTAAATAACTGGAATTCTTACCCTGTAAAATTTCGTGAAGAAAAGTTCAAGATTGGTTTGAAAGCACATAGAATTTTAAGAAATTCACTGTCTCTTCAACTGTAGGACTTGTTTCCTTTCAGATTTTGAGTGTGTGATTATCATTTGCAATCAACATGAATAATACATTTAATTTGTATTAGTTTCCTTCAAAACTCTAATTAAATTGGTAGTTTATGACCGAAGACATCATAGAACAGAAGCAATACAGGCATTAAATGCAAAAGTTCGTCCGTCTCCAGAAATACGCTCACACAAGGAGGTTACTTTTCTTGAGTACTTTTAAATATAAAACTCAAGCATGTTGGAAAAATTCTGCGTAGGTGTACAGATGCCCTCTGTTAACAGAGCTTCCATTTTTCTTTTAACCTTTTTATTTCAGTCCGTCCTGGTTTCATCGCAGTCTTCCTTAAAGGGCCTGAAACTCAGTGTTTATCGTTTATCCTTAATGGTCTCAAGAATTCCTGCTGTCCCATCTCTTTCCAAGTATTATTCTTTGTTATTGTTTCTTTTTTTTTTTTTTTCCTTAAGAAACACATATATTTACATTGTAGACCTGGGATACACTTATGAAGGTAGGAGTTGCTCAAATCAAGCTGAGTGCCACACGATCTGGGAATGCCCCCCCTTAGAGCCCCATTTCAGACAGAAGATGAGCTGTTTCCAGCTAGAATGGGATCGGAAAGTCCACTCTAAAATGAAGTCCTCTCTTGTCATCCTCCTCCTCCCCAGTCCCATCCTGTGATTCTTTGAGAGGGCTTCCCTCTTTAATTCTCCATGAGGCTCCTGGCACGGCCCAGGCTGTGTGGAGGGCTCTTCAGCTTGGGGGTAGACAGGTGCTGTGACTCATAGCGCCCCTTCTCAGAGGCCTTGAGTGTGAGTTTCTCCTTCGTGCCCTCCTTCCGGCTCCTCTTGTGCTCAATAATCTACTCAAGTTGATACCTGGCATATTCTGGCTGGGCCAGCAGGCATAGCTACACCAAGGACATCAGACATCATGTAGGGGTGCGGCCAACCAAGAGAGTGCTTCCCAGGCTGTAGTGGGTCTGCTTATGGCAGATTTCCCTTTCAATCTACCTTGAAAGGGAAATCCGTAGAAAGCACCTTACAAAGGCTCTCAGGGGCACAAGGGAAATTCTTTAGCTGCACACTTTAAACTTCCTTTATATTTAAGAATCAGGCCAAGCTTGTGGCTCCCATGTGTAATCCCAGCACTCTGGGAAGGCAAGGCAGGAGGATCCCTGACAGCCAGGAATTCAAGGCTGCCCAGGTATCATTCTTGATTCACAGTTCTCTTGGGGCCAGAACCCCCGCAGCCACCTGCTTCCACATTCTCACTGGTGTTCTCTGTAATACAGCACTGTTTTCTAACTCTGTCAAAGTAGGAGTGGAGGGGTTTGTTTTTGGTTGTTCTTCATGGCACTTTACCCTGCTGTTACACTGTTTGGGGTCATCTCAGATGAGGGAGTTTTATTATCAGAATATTAATAATTGTACGCTGAGTGTGGAGTAATGGAATGTCATTCAGGGTGGGACAGGCTTTTGATGTTAGGACTTTTCTTTTTAATTGTTCTTTGTCTTTTCACCTGCTGCTGTCTACTGTTTCTGCTCCACCTAATTCTCTCCACCCTGCCATTTCACTTCTGATCGCTTGTGGTCTGCACTCCACATTTCTACTTCATGCCTCGTGTCTGCCAGTCCTCAGCTTGTTTGTCACCTAAGTGTCCTGCATTCCGAAGTCCCATGAAAGGGTCCACATCACTTGGTCAGTCACTGTCCAGAACAGAGCTTCTAATTGGGTGGAGTCCTCCAGGGACTATAGACCAATGTCTGCCTCTGCCTCCCCTTCCTTACCCAGGTCAGTATGGTCAGAATACAGGGCCCTGTGGTAGAAAGCTTGATGACCTATGATGAGAAATAGTTTGACCCCATTCTTTACAAAGGAGCTGAGAGTATAGTAATCATTGCATAGTAGACACATCTCCAGTACAGGCTCACAATAATGAATCATCTGCTAATTTTAGAATATCCCTAAAATCATGGTAATTTTCCCAACAATATATGTTAATATTTACATGTTTTAAGTTATCTGGATATTTAAAGCAAAAACATATTAATTTTTTAATAAGCAGATTGACAAAGCAAAATGATAGCTTTTTGTGTTTCTCAGAACAGAACTACTGAAGGACTTAACTTTTTTGATATAGCTACTTTGAAAACATATGACCCAAAACAAAACAAAAGCATAAATAAAGCAAATCTTAAGCTTTATTTTTTTAAAGTTAATTAAGGTGTAATGTGTAATTAATTCTTTTGCAAAACATTTTTCTTTAGCTGAACTGTTCTCTGTCCTTAAACATCAGCACTGCCCCGGGTCCTAAGTTGAGGGGGTGGTTTCTGGGGTCAGGGATGAGTAGGAAGGGAGGGGTGTGGAGAACAAATCACCTATGACCAAGCGTCATAGGTTTGGAAAGGAGCCGTCAGTCATTCTAGGTGCAGTGCCCATCTGCTCTCGGGGGAGTCACCTGTGTTGTCTGCCTCAGACCTTGATCTGCAAAGTTGTAATCACTGAATTCATTTACTTTCAATTAATAGGTATGTCCATTGAGAAATATAACAATCTTTTTCTTATTTGAAGTCCAGTGATTAATGATCTGCCTCTTGTAGGCTTTCTGAATAAACATCTTCTCTTCCATCTTTATTCTGAAATAAATACCTGTGAAGATGGAAAAGCTTTCTATGTTATAATTAAGGTCTCTTCTCATCACTAGAATGTACAGAAAACCATTCAACTGACTCTCCTTCGGCTAATGGTCCTTCATTGTGAAGTATGTGTGATATTTACTGTCATTAGTATCTTTTCAGGCGATGATTTTTCCAGACAGATAATATACAATGCCTTACCTTTATTTATTTTTTATTATTATTAAATCATAGCTGCATACATTAAAGGCAAACTCAGTTCTAACCTATTTTGAAACTATTGACTTGCCAAATTATAAAAGACGTACTCATTATCATGATTAATAAAGGAAAGCGAAAGTTCTTGTAATAAATTGGGGAAGTAAAGATGGAGTAACAGTCAAGATGTTTGCTGAGCACTTTACTTGCTGATTTAAAAATAATGATCTGCAGTTTGACAGCAAGGTTTTCAAAAGCTGAACTAGCAGAGCAAATGAAAAGTGGTTTCATCCAAAGGGGCTGCTTCCTTATTTTGAAAGGAAGCTCTGGCAACAATGTAAAGGCAACTCCTGATTTAGGTCATATAAATAAGAAACTCCAAAAAGGAATTGCTCTGTGTTCCTGCTTCAGTGTTTGTTCTGAGAGTACAATGATGTGAAATATTTTTAAACAGCAATGCAAAGAAGCATTTATTCTGTCAGATAATTATATTAAGATTAATTGTATAGGAGGAGATCATAGTGTTTAAAAAGTATGTCTCTGATGTCAAGTCATTCCACAAATATTTATCACATATCTCTGATAAGCCAGACACCCAGGCAGTGATGCAAATGTGCTAAAAAGAAGGTAAGCACTGCTCTTTCTTTCAATGAGGTCATCTTTAAGAATGAAGAAAGTATTGTAGGCCTGATACACAGTGGACATTTAGCAAAAGGGTACTTTAGGAACACTCTTAGTCTTGGCAATGGCCCACATCTCTAGGGTTCTTTGTCTTTATTTCAGAGCAGCATGAGCAACTCCTTGATGTTTATTTATTGAAACAAGGTGGAGACATCTCAGAATGGCCTCTCATGACTCTGTCCCTGTATTTTGTTTGGTTCATCCTGATGCCCCTCTTGGGCAGCCATCCCAGCAGATGCCCCTGTGGTGTCTGCTGACGCCTGCGTGTGTGTTGTCTGGAAAGGAGCGGCATCGTCTGCATCCTGGAAACCTGGCAGAAGGCACCAGTTCCTTCCTAACTGCAGACCATCCTGCTTTCATCTACAGTGGGAAAAGCGGCTTTCTGAACTCGGATTATGAAAATCAGCCCTATGAATTCTTAACTAAAAAAAATTGAATCCAACTTTTCTATAAAGATTTCTCAAAACCCCTTAGAGTTTTGTTTTGTTTTGTTTTCAAGTCATTTCTTATCTAAGGACAATTGAGACAGCTCTGGATAGTATCCCGAAGATACTGCCTTGCTGCAGCTCTTGTAGCTCCTCACTCAGACACTAGAGATGGCTGTGAGACTGAGTATGGTGCTGCGGCAGCCACTTTCTGGTGGCTGGCGGGGGGGGGGGCCCCCCCCCGCCGCCGGCGGGCGGCGCGCCGCCCGGGCAGGCGCCGGGAGGCGTTGGGGGGTGGGTTTTATTTGTCTTGGCTTGGACCTCGCCCCCACCTTCCCGGGGCTGGGACCGCCGCACCGCGGGGGGTGGGGGGGGGGGGGGGGGGGCCCCCCAGTCAGCCACCAGAAAGTGGCTGCCGCAGCACCATA
>CAUYPK010160399.1:0-31684 GCA_963574355.1 Loris lydekkerianus | reverse complement strand
TGTTTTTTTTTTTTTTTTTATTTTTTGTTTTGTAGATTTTTTTTATTTTTTTTTTTGTTTTCTTTTTATATATTATCTTTCTATTGTTTTGTTGTTGTGCTTTAGTTGTGTTCCTTGTAGTGCCAGCCCCACCCCCCCCCCCCCCCCCCCGCCCGCGGGGGCGGGCCCGCCCCCCCCCAACAAGCGCTCTTGCTCCCTGTTTCTCCCCAGGCTCTTTGCTCGGCGGTATATATAGACACAAGGCCGAAACTGGATTGTTATATTTAACCGGGATGGGGAGGAGGGGTCCTCTAAAGTTACATTCAGCCAGAACTCAGTGGTTGCATTTGGCGACTTGGGGCTGGAACTCAGTTAATGAATGTCTGCAATCCCTTTCTTTCAGGCCTAAGAAACTTACATGAAATTGAACAGGCCTAGAAAGGGAGGGGTTCCGGGTTCAGCGGGAAGTGCAAGGGGAGGGAGACCTCAGGTGCTGGTGTCTCCCCTGCAGTGGTCTGGCTCCTGTGGCACCTGGAGCCTCCTACGCCCCCACCTCACCCTCCAGCCTGCTGGTTCCGCGCCGCTGCCTGTGCACCAACAGCACCAGGACTAAGGCGGTAAGGGGTGCCACCGGTCCTGCATCACTTTGAAAAGGTGAAAGGAACCACAAGCCAAGGAATAAGGACAGCTTGTAGAAACTAGGCAAAGCTAGAAAACAGATCTCTTCTGAAGTCTCCAAGAGGAATACAGCCTTGCTGACACACTAATTTTAAACTTCTGACCTCAAGGACTGTGTGAGAATAAACTTGTGGTGTTTTAAGACCCTAAGTTTGCGTTAACGTGTTACCACAGCATCAGGAAACTAATCGATAACATGTATTCAAGTAAAGGTTTATACAGCAATATGTCACCTTGCCATATGGCCTTCCCTGTGGTATTATTATTCTACGGTACTCTTTGTACTTCACCTTTTGAAGTGTCAGTTGCAATCCAGAAAATGGATTGCACTCACACGTAGTAAGTCTTGACCTGCTTAACAAACTAATGATCTGAGATCTATCTGTGCGTTAACATTTAGGTCTAAATCTTTTTTTGGTTATTAAAATGAAAATGTCAGATACATGCAGACTTTTGTGGATAATTATTTACTTTAATGTACATTTGGACTTTGTGTCAGGGTAAGGTTTCTCAGAATTTAATTTGAGATCCACAAACTCTACCACTTTTAAAAGATGGCACAGATTTTTTTTCAATTATTAATTCTTAGCATTAAGTATTTCTGCCTATCAAAATGGACTTTCAAAGTTGCATATCTCATTTTGCATACATATTTGCCATAAATGTAAGGATTCCTGGTTGAGTCATGAGGTCAAATAAGCATTCATTTATTTTAAAATATTTTAAGAGTATTAGTTTACTCAGCAGTCATGCTATATAATGACTAGTGTTGAGCAAAGTGATTGTAAACACAGTAATCAGACATCAGTTCTTTTAGTGATAATTTAAAGCTACTCTCTTTCTAGATATTTTCATTCTTCTTTCTGGATTTTATTTACTTTTTATTTCTATTACTACTTAGATTTGCTGCAGCTAGTAACTTCAGATCAACTATAGTTCTGTTGTTGATTATCTTGTTTTTTCTTCTTGTTCCAGTAGTGAGAAAATAACTTAATGTCCTTTGATTTATACCACGATATAAATAATATCTAACTTTAAGTTGTTAATAATGAAGCTGTAATGTATTCTATTAGTGGAAAATTTGTATCAAATAAACAATGACTTTAGAGGGAGGAAAAAAAAAAAAAAGAAAGGTTCTGGCTTGGCACCTGTTCAGCAGCTAGGGTGCCAGCCACATACACCAGAGCTGGGGGGTTTGAATCCAGCCCAGGCCTGCCAAACAACAATGACAACTACAACCAAAAAATAGCTGGGTGTTGTGGCAGGCACCTATAGTCCCAGCTACTTGGGAGGCTGAGGCAAGGGAATCACTTAAGCCCAAGAGTTTAAGGTTGCTGTGAGCTGTGATGTCACTGCACTATACAGAGGGCGACATAGTGAGACTCTGTTTCAAATAAATAAATATAATAAAAAGAAATGGTAGCTTTCCAT
The DNA here is from genome assembly GCA_963574355.1 of Loris lydekkerianus. Taxonomy (NCBI): domain Eukaryota; kingdom Metazoa; phylum Chordata; class Mammalia; order Primates; family Lorisidae; genus Loris; species Loris lydekkerianus. The sequence goes on along the minus strand of CAUYPK010160399.1, from coordinate 29,596 downwards.
AACTTACCAGCTATCTATCTTTTGACTGGCTTTAAATTTCACTTTCTTCTAGTACTACTAAAATCCTCTTGGGCTAATAACTTACTATCTCCTTTGAATTTTTTGACTAAAATTGATGCAATTTGTAGGATACTAAAGATATTTATAATTTTAAACAGAATGGAGACAAATTGTAATATTTAAGAGGGATTATTTCTTTGCATTCAAAAAATATGTGCTGATGGTGTACACAGAGAAGGCATACACTGAAAACATCTTTAAATTATATCAGCATCACTGTTCATGATAATGATCCCTACCACATGTTAATTTATAGAAGAGATTCCATACTACATATTAACATAATAAATGTCAATTGTCATTACTATATAAACTTTATTAGAATTTGTCTTTATCAGAATGCTTATTTGCTAATACAGAAGGAAAAGTTTGCATTTCTATAGACAGTTAAAGAAGTTATTTGAGAATGCTTGTATTTGGGAGCTGGAGGTGGTAGTGATGTTGATATACTGGAAAAGTAAACTGTTGAAATTAGTGACCAGGTATTTACATTAATGTAAATGAGTCACTTGTTAGGTCAATTTATAAGTCTGGTTTTTTTCCTATTACTGAATATTTTCAAATTAATCTGTAATACACCTTAATGCAAAAATACAATTTTAGTCAGCTTGAAAGTGCATAAAGGTAAGAAATTCAGAAACAAAATAAGTGAGGAAGTGTAAGGATAGGAAATATAAATTTTTGAAATGTGACTAAGGTTAAATCTTATTAGTTAAAAATATAGATTCACATATATATGTGCATATATAAGTCATCTGTATATATTTATAGGCAAGTTAAAGTCATATCTAGGTAAAAGTCTTATGCATGAATCTGAGGTCAGTATTGGGGAGAAAAAAGGTCAAGAGGTGGACAAAGATGGCCATTTGTTCCCTAGAATGTGCTATCCTCAATAATACTGTACATTTCGTATAGAAGGGTATCATTCATCTTCTCAATTCAAATGGTCTGAAATTTTTATTTCTAACCAAGATGTTTAATTCTTTGCATGAATTTGAAAAGCACAGACAGATCAAAAGAGCACACAAAAAATATATTGAAATGATATTCCAGAAAACAGGGCCCAAACTATGTTTTCTGGAACTTCTATATGTGCATCTTTATTGAAAACCATGATCTGAAGAAATAAAGATTAATAAAATGATTAGCCTTCCCTTTTGGGAAAGAAAGCCTGTCAAATTTAGCATGTTTGACCCACATGGTTTAGTTCATACAGTAAAGAAGAGATAAGTATTCTTTAAAACAAAAACGTAAATCCTATGACAAAAATACAAAACAAAACAAAACAAAACAAAAGAACTTATTTCACTAGAGGGAAATGGATACCTTCCAGAAATTCTTGACTAAACTTTTCAGGAGCATTAGAAATAGTAACTTGACATATTATGAGTAAGATTTTGTCAATGAAGTATGATTACAAGATAGTTGATTGAAATACTTGTTCAGTGAGTTAATCTAATTGCTTTTTACTCTTTAATAAAAATTGCCTTAATTAAACTGCCTTAATGACTTTTTTATTTTACTCATGGTCTTTCAGAATGCTTTGATGGTCTTAATAATGTCCCTCATTCACATTTTGGATTTAACTAAATATATTGAAACTGAAATGTATGTCATTTCTAATACCACTCTATGCACAATTATTAAAGTCTTTAATATTAATGTATACCTATAATTCAGCTTTTAATTTAATTATGTTTGCCGTATCTACAAACTATTTGAGTTACTTTGGCAAACATTAGTAAACCAAGGCTGTTAATTCCAGTTAATATTGAGGCTCTGTTTTTTTTGTCCAAAGCATTTTTCTTAGAGATTTTTTGGACGACCTAATCCTTTCTGAATGTGCCATATGTATTTCTCTCCTCTATAATATTGTGCATTTCCTATGGAAGGGTGTCTTTCATCTTCAGAGCATGGCAACGAGGTGCTAGGGGAGCTTAGGAGAACTTAAAACATTCTCCAGAGTCAAGTGACATATGATGCCTCTCATTACACACTAAAGGGTTTTATTGAAGATTAGGAGGATTCACAGATGATTGGACCCTGAAAGTACTAATTTAAATGGATTGGTATTAAGTTAGAAGAAAGTTATAAACTGAGGCAAAGTAATTTCATCAGTGGGCTTGGAGGGGAAAGTCAATAACAGGCTCACCAAATTTGCAAGAGAAAGGACTTGGAGAGAGATTTTAGAACAAACTTGTATAGATAAACTTGTATAATGGGCTGCATTGGACTAGTTCTTTCAATTAAAATTTTTAACAGATACTGTATATACTCGAGTATAAGCCGAGTTTTTTAGTTCGAGTTTTTCGGCACAAATTTTGTGCCAAAAAAAACTCGGCTTATACTCGGGTATATACGGTAATTTCAAAATGTCAATGATTATACTTCTAAGCCTTCGGCAATGTATGTGAGACAGTCCTAGAGGTCTCTGCTGCCTACAAGTCACAGAGGAAGCCAGGGTGTGCATCTGGCTGGCGTTTGTGTAACTTTACACTCAGAACTGACAGTGATGATTATTTGTTTTCTGCTATTATAAAATCATACGTACAAATAATTGTAGATAGCTTTAAAATTTATACTTTAAAAGGCATATTATGAGCAAACTTAGAATTGCGAAGAATGAGAGAGTTTCAGGATAGTGACAGGCGTAAAACATGCTTTAACACAGAAAACAAATGGCAGAAAATATTTTAGCTTAAAACTATGTATGTGTTTATTTATTTCATATTTAAAATTCTATCATAATGAATAGATATTAAAGTTATATTTGAATTGAAAGAACAAAAAGAGCAGTAAGTATAAGGGAAAGCTTCCAGATAGTAGTTCAATTTAGAGAAATGTAGAAGAAATATAAGGGCCCTGAATGGGAATAAATTGCTTTTCCAGAAAGGGAGTATTTTGCTCTCTACTTATCATTCTTCCATATAAAACAATCCAAAATGCCAAACAATCTAAAATACCTGATCTCCTAATAAGAGGGCACAGAAAAAATGTTTAATGGTTATAAAGACACTTAGGAATGTAGATAAGACATCCAAATTGTATACTTACAATATTAACTAAATTATATACATATTTATGGCATTTAATTCCTACTCATTTCATATATTTAAAGTTTTCATCAGCCTTGGTATCAGTATCTTATTTGACCCGTCTTTGGGTCATTGAAATCTTTCCTTAGCATATCATTTTCATTTTCATGTAAGTTATTTGTGATACAATATTTTTTAAATCTATATGTCATGCTCTAATTGGAAATTTCATTCTAAGTCACAGATAGCCTTTTATAAAGTATTAAAACATTTTTAACATTTGCCCTGAAGGCAGATTAAACATGATGGTATTCCTTTAAACGTGATCTTTGAAAGAGAGTTGACATAGCCAGTCATGAGGTCAGGTCTCTGAAAATACTTATGTTCAATTTCCTTGTTTCCTTTCTTTTTTAACCAATATTATTAGCTGATCTGTAAGTATCTCAAGCTAACATGCATTGATAGAAGTCTGGATGAATGTATCTTCCACAAACAGTACTTTTTCATTTAAAATTAAGGAATTGATAAAGGAAGACATGAATTTGATAAATAATTGGTAGGGAGGAAAGGAGTGAATCAACTTAAAACCAGACAGATACAGCATTTCATGAACTGCTAGCTGATTTTTTTTTTCTGAAACATGGTGCTCGTTAACGTTACCCTCATCATATATTCCCAATATCCTCCCTCACCCCCAGATTAAAGAATTAAGTCCAATTCTCCAGTTATAACGACTTCAGTATCTCCATTGTCAGAGTTGGCTCTTCCACATGACTTCCCATTGCACCCCTCTGCATGCCTGCGATCGCAAATCGTAGCAGGAGCTTTTGGTGTCCCTGACACAGTGTATGGTTTTCTGCCTCCGTGCCTTTGCTCGAGAATGAGGCCAACCAGCTAAATTATTTAACCACACTTAACCACTCTTGAGCATGGAAAGTGGTACTGTTGCCCAAGGCAGGCTGCTTGCCACCATAGAACCAAACAGTGGAGGCCAGTGCTGTGAAGGAACCCAGCTGAGTCCAGTGCTGGCAGCCTGAGGAGATGGTAGACCATTGTCCCACAGACCATCTGCTGACTGAGCAACTTATTGAAGGAAGGTATAAAGGGAGTTGGCGGCAGAAAGAAAGCTCTGTCCTGGTCATCTTGATTTGCTTGGTCTTATCAGCAGTCTGAGGTTGGCCTATTGCAGACTCTTGATCTGTTTTTTCCTAAAGGTCATTTTCTAATCTTGTGCCAGGCAGCTGCATAAGTAAGCAGCAGGTTAATTCTAAACTCTTACGTTAGAACCAGCTAAAAATGTATTGGAAGAGAAATGGCTTCCCTGTAGCTAGCCTAGAGTTACAGTCTGAATGACTTTGGGGTGTGCTTAAAGTGCCATTGCAGGGTGCAAACCATGGGGTGAACCTGAACTCCGGAAAGCAAACAGCTAAGTAGATTTCATTCATAATATTCCTTTGTGGTGATTCTCTCCTTTCTCATTTTCAAATACCAGCTATTCTTCAAAACTCAGTGGAATCAACATAGATTTCTCAATAATATTTCATATGTTAAGAAAGTAGATGTCAATGTGCTGAATCTAAGACACAAGTAATCACATGGAGGCTAATGTATTATTTTTCTAATGTTTTAAAGGTTCAGCGATCTTATCACTTGAAAACTGAAAAATCTTTGCCTTTATACTCTTAATATATTGCATATTTTTGGAATATATCTGGTTATTTTTTGCAAAATGCAAGAATAAAGCACCCAGTCTCTCTGAATAGACAGCATTTACGATCTCTGCTTCAAAAACCTTTCCCCTGCTTTTGAACTCTGTAGGACGCCCTGCAGAGGCCTATATTAGTTGTCTGGGTCTTCTACTTCATACCTTACTTTCTGTACCTTCCTATTTTATTCTCTATGCTCAAGTTGCTCTGACTCTCTTTCTGTCTCAGACCAAGCCACATTTTTTCTGCCTGCCTTGTTTTTTCACTTGTTGCTGCGCCTGCACTGCTGTTTGGGTCACCCACCCATAGGTGGTGCAGGTGAGCACCTTGTCATTACTCAGTGCCAACCACCTTCCCCATTCCAATAATATGCCAACCTTCCAGCATCCTCCCACCTCTCTCTTTGATTTCTCCTATTGCACTGATAATAAATATTTTTCATCCTTCCATCATTTGTCTCCTTCCACTAGAATTTAGCTCAGTAGGCAGAGAGGCCTCAGTTACTCCAGTGTCCCGTCGGACCAGACTCTCACCACTGACCAACTCTGTGAACTTTGCTGAATGTGGACGTGAACCCATGAATAAACTTCTATAACTTTTCTTCTAACTTTTGTCAGTACCAGAATTCATTATGTGCCTTATCTCACCACGTAAACAGTGAGCCCTCTCAGGTCCTGGTCCACCCTCCAGAAACTCTTAACATTAGAGTCTTCACATGATGTGCATTTTAAGTTTTTATTAATAAATTAACAGATTTGTTTGTGACTCTTTGGAGCAGAATCAACAAGGCAATTTTTCTAGATAGTTATTTTTCACGTATAGCTAGTGATTAGGTCTCCTCTTAACCAGACAGCGTTTGCCTCTGGAATAAAAATAAGACACTTGTTATTATTCATGTTGGCCTCAAAGACGTTATTTGAGAGGCAAGTTCTATCCTGATGCTGGCTGTCTTCAAAACAAGATCTTTGAGATTGCGCCTGTACCCTTGTAATACTCCTCTTTCCAGAAATCCTCCCTTGAGAATTCAGGCTTTGTTAGAATTCCTGTGGCCACAGAGATCAGGGAACTTGTCATTTTTTTCATGCCTTACTTTAGCTCATTCAGTAGAGTTCCTTGTGCACTAACAGCCGCTCCATCGTGCCAGCAGTGAGGTGAACAGCAAAATATCCTGCAGGGCGGGATCCAGCCTCAAGTGTCATCTACTTTCTGTTTTTGTGATGTGAGATAAGAGATGATTATCAGTTATGAATGTGACACTTATCACAGGCCTGAAAGTTTGAGTTATTCCATTTCCTAAAAATTCTCTCTGCTATCTTCAAAGGATCTTTTGTTTCCTTAAAAGTCAAACTGCAGATAATGTTAACCTATTATTAGGTTTAAAGAAGCTCATAGGTGAGCAAATCCCTGGTATAATTCTTAGACATTGTGGAGATTCGATATATGTTCATTTTTCTTCTCAGAGCATTAACTAGTGATGTTAGCACCAAAGGCAAGCAGCTGACTATATAAGATCAGATCTAAATAATCATTTTCATGGTTTTATGGCTGAAGGAAGAGGGAGGAGCTGTATCGCAACATCCTTGCCTTTTGTTCTGCTGACTGTTATGGCTACAGACACACTGGCCTTGGGGTCTAGCGGTGGTGGTGGAGGTGATAGGCTGAGGAGTTAAAATTTTTCAGATGCTATTATTATTTTTGTATCCATCCCCGAATTATCAGTGCTATAGGACCAAGACCTGTCCCTTTAAGTCATTATGATTCCACTTTTCCTTTCTGTTTACATAACATCAAAAGAGGCTTGCTGCCCTGGAGTAACCAGAGAGGCTGAGCCCTGTGTAAACGTAAGTAGGCAGTGGGACTAGATTTTTTTTTTATTATTTAATTATTTTTTTTCTTTTTTTTTTTTATTAAATCATAGCTGTGTACATTAATGTAATCATGGGGCACCATACACTAGTTTCATAGACCGTTTGACACATTTTCATCACACTGGTCAGGTGCTGCTATGAAAACAAAATTTTTCAGAGTTAGTGAGGGATAAGTCCACTCCTGGAAAAGATATTTTCTGCACTGTATGAAGCAAGCCGTGTGCCAATAAGTATAAAATATGATGAAGAGCCCACTGTCAGGTGTTCAGCCTGTCCTCTCACATTCTACCTTTACACGTTTGCCAAAAGAGTCAATTTCAATGATGCTGAGAAAACTTTCTGCAAAAGGGCTTTTCAGGCAAGAAAAATTGTGCATCAGCCAGAGTGTCCCATGCCTAATTTCAGTTTCCTGGTAAGAGGGGCAATGCCTAAGTTACAGAAGGTACAAGGACCCCCTCCCTCTCTCAGGCTCTGACTTGTACATGTTCTTAGGCATTTCTGGTGCCAGGTTTGTGTTTTCCAGTATCCTTAGGACATTCAGTAAGTCAACAAAAACACAGTAGAGATGAACTTGTGGGGGAAAAAATGTATAAAATTAGCATTCACTTAATACAAGTCTAGACCTTCCAAAGTAATTGGTTTCTTAGAAATATAAAAGTATTTACACTCCCCTCCCCCCATCCTTTTGTCATGGGTGTTAAACTGTCCTCTTAGATATTATCACATATATTTCTGCTAAAACAGGGTAAAGGATAGAAAGGGGAAAAGATCAAAGGTCATGTGATAAGACATTACAATGTTTAAAAGATCAAATTCCCACGTACCTCATTCCTCCTGGAAAATACTTAACCTTTTTTGATTAAAAAAATAATAATACAAATACTATTATTATTATTGCTTAATACTTCATTGCAGCAATCGTCTGATTTCTTTTCTGAATGTATTTGTCTTCGGTCGTTCTTTGCAAGGTTTTTGTTTCTGGTCCCTATCTTAAACATTGTCATTGTTGTTCAATTTTAAGCCTTTTAAATTTTGTGAAGGCAAAAAGTGGAAGCCTAATGAACACATGTATATGTGAAAATAAAAAAAAAAATAATAATGTATATAGAGATTATACATATTATTAACCATTTAGATATGATCTAAGAAGCTTCACGTAATATACTCTTCCCTAACCCCTAAACCACACACACAGTATAAGTCAGATGCCCACAAAATTACATACTTCATGTTTAAAAGGATCCATGGAATCAAATATTCTGATGCAGGATGGTATTGCTGTTAGTAACATCATACTAAATATGTATGGTATGATATCATTTAGAAGATGTTACATTGAAGATTCTATGGAGCAACCATTTCTGCATTGCTGAGTCTGTGGAGCCTCGCTGAATATATTTGATCTGAACTTTGTAAGAAGAACAAAGGTCCATAGGGGTTTGAAAGAGCATGGTGACCTCCCAAAAAGGTGAAGATTTTCTTGTGATTGAAAAATGGCATCCACGAAGGGGATGATAGAAGAAGAAAATGGTAAGCTAAGGCAGTGACATATTAAAAAGGTCACAAATGATGCCGTGATGGAATTGTTGAATTTTAGAGTATTAGTGCAGCCTAGTAGGCAGGAACGAATATGATCGAGTTTGATTTTCAGAAAGCTGAAAGTGACAGTAGTCTATATTGTTCTGGTCCTGGCATTTATTGATTGACCTTGAGTCGATGCTGTAAATCTGGATACCAGGTGTATTCTAGCCATGGTTAACCATTTCTAGGTCCTAATGGTGTTGGCTCCTTAGTCAGGTTGCCTGATGAACAATATAACGTATGTGTTTGAAGGGAAGCTCTCCATATCACATTGTCAAGGATCAATGGCCTCCTGGTGGGCAGCCTCCACACAGCCTTCGCAGCTGATGTGTTCTTCTCTTCTCCTCTCTGTGGCTTGGTCCTTCCACCTCAGCACTCTGGGTCAGAGCTCTTGTCACCCTACTGCTGCCTCCTCCACAAACAGGTCTGGCTGCGCAAGATGTCCTCCCCAAACTGATATCCCAGCTCTCAATTTCCTTTTAGAAACAGGTCTTTGGCCTGATGCTCCTGCCAGCTGGGCCTCACTAGTGTTTGCTTTTCCATTATTGGCTGGTAGTGACAACTTGCCCTCTCAGCATCATCAGGCTCAGAAGCACTTCTGGCAATATCTATCGGGTTAAAGGTTACTTTACTGAGATCTCCTTGCCCCCAGCTCACAAGCTGTCTTCACTTCTTAATTGGTTCTTAGGCTTCTGCACACCTTTCTTCATGGGTCCCATGAAGATGCCTGTGTGACTTCCTTAAGCCTTTTCTTTTAGAGGATGCCTCTTCTTGAAATAAGAAACAGGATCCAGCTACCTATGAATCGGTGTGCTAAGTAAAGTGATTTCAGAATGCCGTCCACTTTGCCCATGTTCTTGACAATAATGTTTTGTTTTTCTTATGTTAGTTGGCAGGTACTCAAAAAAATTTAAATCCCCCTTAATTCTGGGCTACTGAGACTTTTTTGTCTATTTGCATTAGGAAAAATTGTTTCATGGACTTAATTTCAAGTAGTCTAAACATTGTATATCTTGGAAGAACATAATAAATGTCATAATTTATAGTGGAAGTCCTGAAATTATGAAATATCACCTTATTATAGTATAAGTATTCATGTCTCTGTGAACTCAGGAGGCATGAAGTTCTCCATGCTTGTGAAGGGTTATCAAATTCTAGATTCTGTTCCTGGTGTAGCAAATAAAATTATGTGTATAAAGAAGTTAGCACAGAGCCTACTATTTAGTATGTGTTATTTGTTATCCTTATTTCTAAATTCAAACTTTAATAGATGATAAGTCCAAGGCCAATTAATATTTTTTTCTTTGTAGTTCTAGTTCTAGAAGCTTATATAAGTTGTTTGTTTTCGTTTTACTTTAAGTGCAAAGATTCTATGGAGACAGGCCTTAGTGCGGACCTTTTCTCTTCAATCAAAAGTACAATTAAATGACCCCTTTTAATCTGCAGATACTTTATTTATTTTGTTTTTCCTTATGTTCTTTGTGGCATTTACAAAAGAAGAATATTTTAAAAGGTATTATTTTCATATTAGATATTTTTAGCATCTGCCTTCCATATCTGTTATTTCTTCATAATCTTTGTTTATTCATGGACTTTTGTTTGCATTTAATCTTTAAGGAAAAAAAAAAAAACTTGTGATTTCAATCATCTTCTCCTTATTTAAATCTACTACCTTATCTTGGTTTGAGTTCACCTGGAAAAGGCAGTGTGGCAAGATTGAATTATGTGAAATTTTTGAATCATTGGGAGGAGACCTCATGACCCGATAAAGGCATAAGGAACTAAAATAACAAGATGAATGAACCTAGACAGGATGCATTCTTAATCAAGTTAAAACTGTGAGCAACTGGGACGTATTTCCACCAGGGAACTCTGAAAAAGAGCATACGAGTTAGCCCATCAAAGGGTTGAACAGCCTTGGATATTGATAGATCAACTCCTCCCCAAACTACCCCAGTCGTGAATTGAGAGTTGAGAAAGGTAATTCCCTACCATTTCTACCCTGGTGTATGCTTGCAGAGAGCTCAAGAGCTTAGGCCAGAGCAAACTCTCAGGCAAAAAGACAAATCCATACTGGTTGCATGGAGATAATAATGGAAAGTGTTATGGGCAGAGTATCAACAGCATTCAAAGGATGTTGGGAAATATAATTAAAAACAAAATCTTCTCCCAACCCAGACATATTCTCCACAGAGACAGTAGCAATATGCTTTTATCACTGAAGGAACATTAAACCTGAATGTGGTACCCATCACAGGCAATCCACAAAGAGATTGTGAATACAGGAAGACATTTCCCCCTTCTGTACAGCCAACCATCCAAGCCCATTGCATACAAGGGCTTTTAAGGTAAACAGTAAGTAGGCCTTGAGTGAGATGACTTAATAGCATTAATTGTCACATTTGACTCACCTAACTTTATCTGGTAATTGGGGTGACCATCTGAATTAACCAATTGTCTCTATCCAGAGGAAAAACAAACTTGTCATATCTTTTTAATAAGGAAACAAAGATAAACAATAAAAGGGACCTGACCAACTGAGGTGTCACATACTTGTAATCCCAACTACACAATCCCACCTACTGGGGCCCAGAACTCTCAGTGCAGCCCGGGCAACCTAATGATATATACTGACTCCCCACTTCTCACCTTGGTCAGTCTGTAAAAAGAATGGAAGAAAAGAGAAAGACAGAGACAGACAGACAGAAATGGTCTCTAAGTCCTTGGGAAAGAGTTTCCTAGGTCATAAAGCTCATCTAGTCTCCAAAAACATTTCAAGGGGAGAAGAAAGTACTTATGATTATAAGTTTTCTAACACAAAAGCTCTGAGAAAAGGGGAAGAAAAGTACACTCTTATTTTCAACAGAGAGACTTTAGCCTCTTATTTTTAATTTGTAGTTGCCCTTACATGGGAAATCATTTCTTTTAACACCATAAAATGTTTGTGCCTATCTTTCTTTTACCTCCTCAGCTGCTTCCAAAAATGTTTTATTTGAGTGTTCATCATTCTCTTGCTACAATTTTATTGACATTTGTTCAAATGGCACATGTTCTGACATCCTGTCTGATTTTCTTCTTTAAGGTTGCTAGTACTGGTTGTTATTTTTATTTATTAGCTTAGATGTATCTGTTGAAGTATAATAGTGATGTAATTCTTCCAATATGAAAGGCAGAGAGATGTTCAAGATGTTCGCTCTAGGGACGGAATGGGGAAGCGATGTGGTGGGTCTCCTGAGACCTCTGCTCCTGGGATTCCTCCCAGCCTCAAAGGCTAAGCATACTCCGCCCATTTCTTGGTTTCTTTTCAGCTCTTGCAGTCAGGGAAAACCAGTACATTCACATGCCCTTCTCCAGAGAGTCCATTTATCTCTGCCAGACTTGTTCTTCCTAGGACCGATTCATTCCCTCCTTTCTGTGTCTGCTCAGCAGGTTTCAAACGTGTTCTCCAACTGCTTCCACAGCCCCTTGACAGTTCCCCCATTAGACCCAAATAAACCCATTTGCATCCAATTGGAATTGAGAAAGAAGAGGTCAGAGAAGCCCATTTAGATAATTGTGTTCCTGTGTTTGTTTGTTCCCACAGAATAAATAGTTGTAAGAATCCTAATTACTAAATAGCAGAAGTGTAGAAACAGTCCTGTGAGTGTTCCTTCCCAGGGAGGACCTGAAAACCTTCCCAGAAATTACATTTGGTGGAGATTAATCGCCTATGTTCCTTGAATAGTGAAATAGCCAGTTTTATTGTATCAAGAAACTCTCTTCACTATTTTGGACAACACCCTTTCATTGTTTGAGGAGCTAGACCATCCTTGATGTAATCTAAATTGTATGATTTCATGTTCATAACTGCTAATAAAACCACAAACTCCAAATTCAAGATAACTACACTTAAGTTTGGCACTATCCACACCTTTGTGTCCTAAATACTGGACTGCTCTTTACAATACCACCTTTGGTTCCTTTGGTAGTTGTGGTGCCATGCCCTTCATGAATCTAATGAGTGCTAGATGGGTGTGCAGAAGTGCAAAGATTCCCCTCCCAGAGCTGACCATTTGGAGTATGCATGGCCTGAACTTGGAAGAGTTCTTGCCACATTTAGGTTAAAGAGAGAAGGAATTTGGAAGGGAAGTGACAAGATTCTTTGATGGCGCCATTGTTTCTCAATTCACACATGTATGTACATCTATTTGTGCAAAAACCTTTTTGTGTGCATACATTTAGGGTAACTAATTTGTCCTTGCTTAAAAGGATTTCCAAATGTGCTTTTTTAGAAATGTCTTTAAATTGGGGATTCAGACAAATCCCATTCAGGCTAAAGTATAAATAATAAATGTATATTTATTTGAATTTCTTGATGGCAAAAGCTGTGCAGACAATAGACTTATTTATTTCTGAAGAGAATTTATGTTAAAAGAAAGCTCCCTGGGGCATTAAAAAGAAAAAGCCTGTAAAAAGCACTTTAGTACATTATAAGTCTGAGGATAAAATATGACAATAATAATTGCTAAAGCACAAACCAAACTTGTGCATACTGTGTATCATGCATTTTCAACTTTATTGTTGAGTTTATTTCTGTCACAAGAGGAGCTACTCCTGGGAGATTAATTAGGATCTTAGGTTATATTAACCCTTTTAGTTCATATATAATTTATTATATCATTTTGAATCACAGAGATACACTATAATAATATTTAGTGACAGTAATATTTGATTAGTGCTTTATTATTGTTATCGCTATCCTTATTTTATAGGTGAAGAACTAGAACTCTGAATTGTGAAGTCACTTGCCCAAGTTTACACACAATTAAGGTGAAAAGCTGGGATTTTTAACTCTAGGCATCATGAAGCAGAAACTGGGCTTTCAATGTCACATGGTCCATGTCACATATTGCAGCCAATACCTTATAATTTATTTGAAAGGTGCAAATCAAGAAACAACTCATGGTGGTGTGGACTGAATGTTTGTGTCCTTCAAAATTTATATATTGAAGCCCTAAACACCAATATGATGGTATTTAGAGGTGGGGCATTTGGGAGGTAATTAGGTTTAGATGAGGTCATTAGGATGGAGCTTCCATGATAGGATTAGTGCCCTTGTAAAAAAAGAGGGGTAAACCAGAGCCCTCTCTCTTGTTTCCCACGTGAGGACATCCTGCAAGCCAAGAAGAGATCCCTCACCAGGAACCAAATTGACGGGAAGCCTTGATTTTGGATTTCCCAGTCTTCGAAACTGTGAGAAATAAATGTCTGCTGATTTAGCCACTCAGTTTATGGTATTTTGTTACAGCACTGGCAATGTTAATTTTTCCTTATCTTTCTGAAACACTTGAGCTTTTTGATTCAGAATAATTTTCAAGTACATGTTCCTTAAAGTTATACATTTAAATAATCTTAATAACTAAACCAGTGTCAAACTGGCATACTCTTGCTTACATCAAAACAACATTTAATTTGAAGCTTTTATAATTATATTCTTCCATGTGAATTTAATATACATAATAAACATCTATTAACATAAGTGTATCTCTTTGGAGTAGGACAGACCAAATTCAAATCCCTTACTAACATAATTGCAACCAAATTACTTGGCTTCTCTGAGAGAAAAACTTTTAACTTTTTCTGAGAGTTTATAGTTTGCCAGGCACTGTATTTTCAGCATATATGTATTACCTCATTTTATCTTTATATGAGAAGTCTAGAGTTTCCTTCTTATATAGTTTAATAGGTTAAAGCTTAAAAATTAAACAGCATTCTCCAAATATCACAGATAATAAGTATCACAGCTTATTAGTTTAAATCTAGATTTCTCGGACTCCAAAATCTTTTTTTTTCACCACTGAACTGATTCTAAAGTCCATCCAAGGGTTCTATGAAGATTAAATTACATATGCTTGTAACTTAATTTAATTTAGATTAATTTAATTTAAGTACTCTGTTTGGAAAGTATTATAGTATTTTCTAATATCAATGTTCTAAGTACCAAGATGCCTGTAAAGAACAGTCACATAGTAAATTGTGCCATTTTAAAGCTGTAAAAAACCTAGACATAATCATATCTAATGTTGTCTGTTGTTTTTAGTTTATTGAATTTATATAAAAATATCCACTTACATAGAATTTTTATATGTAAAATGGTCCAAGTTGAACTGATATAGTTGAATGGATGGGAAAGGAAAGTTTCAAGGTACCTTTCTGTAACACCTGTGGCTCCCTAGAGCAACATTTCAAAATCACCTCTTAGGTGACCCCCTCTCCTTTTGTATATGAAATAACTGAGGGCCACAAGAGCAAAATATCTGCTGTAGTTAAGGTACCTTACCTTCTAAGATACCCTTTAAATCCTGGTTTAAGGCTCTTTTCTAGACCTAGGGGTACACATGAGTGTCTACAGGAAAGCACTGGTTGGTTTTGCTCATAAGAGTTTTGAGATATTTGGTTTTATACTTAGAGAATAGTACAGAAAAACTAATTTAGTCTTTAAAATGATGGTGGTTGTTTCTAACATATTATGATGGAATTTCCAGTCTTTGAGACCTTTCTCCTTGAACTCTACATTAAAGATTCCTGAAGTTGATTCTTGAATGAAAAAACTAAGTGCAGTGTTTATACAGATATTGATTCTTCTGAAACTGGAATAGCCTAATAATAACTGGAACTTCTAATAGCATAATACAATGAGGTAACAAGCTATAGAAAGTATTAGGTAGGAGTGGCTATTGTAAAAAAAAAAAAAAAAAAAAAGTTACTTATTCTAACTTGTTTAAGAGAACTGCAATAGTCCTCTGGGTTACAAGATTCCATTATTTGTTTACTTACACAGACTTTGTCCTCATAATTGCAGGACAAATATTGATATGGTACAAACTTGAATTGTGTAGTTATTCGATCATAAAATGAATTATCACTGAATATGCATATTATGTGTATTGTTGGGATGAAAACTTTTCTTATTCCAACTTGGGTTCAGTTGGTTGGAAGCTTGAAAATTAATTGGCAATATACAGAATAATAGAAGAAAAGAAGCAAGATTTTTCCAGTTGTTTGGTTTGTAACATCTTAAGTGAAGTTGATACTGGTAGGGCTACAACCATACATGCACCTGGCAGTTGTTCTGTGATGAGGAGTTCACTGAATCACCAGAGATACTTGTTTCTATACCAAAATGAAGGTCCGGGGAGTATTAGGGATTCAGTGGATGGAATGTTCTGATGAAGCTTGTTTAGTAATTTTTTTTTTAATGTTCTAGTGCCCAAAATCAGTCCTCCCTAATGAGAGACCATTCTGGACAATAGGGAAGGTGAGGTTGTTCCAACCAACTCTGATAAAGATCTGTTCTAGTAAGATTTGGAAAAGTCAGAAAATATTTTTCTTCTGCTCTTATTTAGCTCAAATGTTTTCACTCTAAAATAAACTTTCTAGCAACTCTAGGTATCCAGAGAGGTCTTCACATTTCCCCCATCTGAAACTTCCATAGAAGCTTTATAAAATTAAGCTAAGTTAATTGCTATGGAGAAAAGATTTAGGTTAGAAACTGTGAAGTATAATATTGCAAAGGGAATACAGAACATATATTAGAATGAAGAAACAAACAGCAAAACAAAGATTAATAAAGTTTTTGAGTACATAGAATAGCCCATTCTAGATGTTGGGCTCAAAACATCTTAATTAAGAATAATAGTGGTAGGGCTGTAGTCGTGATTATTTTCTGGAGCAGTGTATGAAAGATGTAAATGTTTCTAGTGAATGTTTTGAGTGCTCAAACTGTTGCATCAATGAATCCTTGGACATTTATATCATTATCAAGCTTTACTTATAGGATTTAGGGAAAAGTGTAGTTTTAGTTCTTAGGTGATGCTAAATCAGAAAGGAGGGAGAAATATTGGAACTGTTAACTTACAAAATACATAACATGGAAGGATCTAGATTACAGATCGATGAAAATAACTCAAAGACAATCAATAGGACCAGAATCTGATAATCCATAAACGCTTATAGTCTTTCACTGAAACATAAAATTTCTCTCTACAGTCAACCTCATCTTTGATAAATGATAATCAAAGATGACTCTTGCTGGCCAAATAAGTCTAGTTTCACTTAATTTGGTCTGATTATAACCTAGGTGGAGCAAAAATGGTAACTGAACCCAAAGGTCTTTTTAAGTTTTTCTCTGTTGGAACTTTGCATTCGAATTCTCAGATGGGATTTCTAAAAAGTCTTCTCAAGGTGAGGAAATCAAACCAAGAACTCACCACCCTTCTTCACCTAAGTACCTGTAGATTTTTGGTGAATTCCTCTTTTCTCAAGGTTCCCAGGTCTGCCAGGAAATGATCTTTCTTACTCACTTACAACACTGGGAACCTTTTAATCTAGGTGTTAGGTTAATTTGCCATGAGGACTTTATAAGCATTGCTTTATAAACTCAACCATAGTTCCTCAAAACTGTCTGATCAGAACTGATTTTATGTACATCATTATCAAATATGACATTCCAATCAAATCTTGGTTATGTAATCAATTCTTCCAAATATGTCCTCTTACAAGGAAGACAGATTATCATTGAATTTATGCAAATAAATACATTGCCATGAAAGTAAAACTATTCAATAAAGATTTCCAAATTATGGAGGGAACAGCGGGGAGTAAAAAGATAAGTATTTCACTTCTGTTTATAAACATGTAATTTATTAATTGTTATGAAGTATAGGTAGCTTGAGAAAAGAGGAAAAGATTTCTTATATCCAGGAAATCGAACATTAAAGAACCATCAGTGTTTCAAACAAAAACCATACCAATTGTAATCATTCTTCAATAGTCTATTGAAAATTCTTATTCTTCTTAATTTTATGAGGGGTTTTATGAACCCCTCAGCTTCTCCACTGGTGTTCTGAAAATCCATACTCTGTGAAGTGGGATGATCTTAAAATTATCTAAACAATGACATAAGAAGTCTATATCCCCGAGTACCTGTAATAGTTCTTTCCATGGATCTCAAAGGGGATCGCTTTTTTCATTGAAGACAAAGCATTCTGCTAGTAACTGATTGTAGAAGCTTTCAGAAAAGCATCAGAGTAAGGCAGTAACTATCTGTGAATGACAAAAAAAAAAAAAAAAAGATTAAAATGGCCATAGTTAAAAATCTGATGGATGTTAATTTTAACATAATTGACAAAGGAATTTGGTAGAATTCTGTCGAATACAAAACTTAAACTATAGAATTATGACTGACAAATTTATTCCAGGACACATCAGAGACAGTAAAGACCTTGGGCAGATTTCTAGAAACTTTATATAATTACTGATACACTAACATTTTGCCCATATAAATATAAGGTAGTTTAAGTAGCTCTTCTTATTTGACAACCATTCACTTTAGCATATCAAGTAAACCTAACTAGTTTAACATCCTCTATTTACAAAGTGGGAGAACAAATTCTGAGAGTTTCCAGGAGTTCTCTGGGAAATCTTGACATCAGTTTCAGATGAAGAAGACTTCATTTAAAATTTTATTTTGTCAAGGTGTTAAAAATATCAAAAGGTTACACACTTCATGTAACTTCAGGTTACACATTTCACTTCATGAAATAGAAACCCAGGTCACTGTAAAAGAATAACTAGTTATCCACTTAACCTAAGTAATGATAAAAAAAGATTTCAAAAGTAAATATAGGAGGTAACATAACTTAAAAAAGCAAATGCAAAACAAATAAACAAAACCCTTAGCTTTTTCTTTAATGAAAAGACTAGATTCTCTTAAATAATAAAAAGATGTGATAAAGGTTAGCATAAAAAGCATAGCAAATTATTCTGATAAAATAGAATCTTTGTTTGTTACTTCAGAAGCAAATCAACAATCCAAGAAAAGAAAACTTTGTTGTTTTAAGAGAGAGAAAACCAAACTCTAGTTTTGATATAAAGTTCACTTGAAAATAAAACAAAACAAAAAACTTGAAAGAAACCCATTCAACCATAGCCAGCTTTGACTAGGCAACATAAGACTTCTTTTTTACAAAACTTCTAAATTTTCCACATCACAACAAAAAATTCTATTCCTACAAACCTTCAAAAAAATTTCATATCATTCAAGTATTTGTCCTCTCCTTTTCCTTTCTCACTCTTTTTAATTTTTTTAAGCGTCTAGCCCTTTTACTTAGAACACAGTTATCTTTTCCCTTAAAAAAAAACAAAAAAAACCTTCAACCTTGTATACTTTTTATAGTAAAAACACTTCCTACATTCTTGCACACTTCACATCCAAAGTTGGGTTCCTTAACCTTTATTATTTCTATTACAGTCATGTGTCCTTAAAGACAGGAATACATTCTGAGAAATGTGGAGTTAGGCAATTTTGTCCTTGTGTGGAAGAGGAAATATAAAAATACAATAAAATACCATAACAAAACATACAATAACAAATACAACTAGTGTAAGTAAGTTTGGGAACAAACACTGACTCTTGTTTAATACAAGTAGTTGGAGTTCAGGCAGTTGGGAGCATGAGAGAGAACTCGATGAGCCTGAACAGTCAGGCTTCCTTGGGCATTAGTTAAATAATTTATTCAGGAGTGTCCAACCTTTTTTTTTTCTCTATGCCACACATCGGAAGAATAAGAGTTGTCTTGGACCACACATTAAACACAAAAACACCAAGGAAAGCTGATTAGCAAAAGAAAAAGTCTATGCATATTTTTCATGTTATTGGACACTACAGAGAAGCCAAAAAATAAGTCCTTACAAAGTGAGCAAGTGGCTCCAATCCCCTGCTTTGTGGAGTAATGAATATTTAGTTAACGTGGTCGATCAGTTGAATAGATGTTAGTAAAGACTGCATCTCCAATTAAATACTTTTAAAAGACTGCATATATATTATGTATGTTATCATATATTATGTGTGTATCTAGATGTATACAGAGGTATTTAAAAGCTGATGAGTTGGTCATTGTTTCTTTTTCTCAGGAATTTTTTCTGGTGGTGGTGATGTTGGTGGGAGGCCTTACAGGAGAATCTAGAGGGTCAAAACACCAACATCTGAGGTAGCACAAAGGAGAAATATATGGTCTGTATCACATCATGAACAAAGCATAGCATATTCCTTATACAAATGCAAAAGCAAGTGGCTACTATTCCTACCTTGAGAGGACCAAACAATTTCTTCTGCTAGACTCTCCTCATCAAAAGCACCGCATATTTATTAAATTCTCAAACACACAGCTTATGAAAGATGTGATTCCAAAGGGTCATTCCAAGTAGCCAATGTTGGTCACCATTGTTTCTTCTAAGGATAGCAGGATCAATTAACTGAAGGTCTCTTTATTTTGTTGAGTTCCACAATGAGAGGGTCATGTCATTCTAGGAAATACCACTCAATTACCTTGTTGGTCTGTTTAACAGAGGTGAAAATCATTTGAAGTTCCTTAGGAAATTCCAGGTGCAAGCTGGAGAAAAATAACCAGCTGGAAGTCAACATAGGAAGTAAGGAGAAAGGGATAGGGTGGAGAGACCTGTGGTTAAACTACCCCTAAACTTATGCCCAAACTAAGCTGGCCCCAGAATTAACAAGCAGCTTGTGTCTCAGCAGTACTCACAGAGGAAGAAATGTTTACTATACCTCATGGGTGTATTTTTGTGAAGTCAACTACTCCTTCTCCCAAAATTGAAAACTGGGCACTAAGAAAAGCCTTAAGTAAAAAGTCCCAGTGGATTCCCAGGCTGAAAGGGATTGTTTCAGAGAGCTGTGAGTAGGGGAAGGGAGCATCTAGGTCAGGCCACCTTCTCATCTCTTTCCTAGATCCTTCATGTTTGGAACATCTGGGCATTTCTAATCTGACAAACACTCACATTAGCAAGAGTTATACCGTTAACTCACATGAAATCAATAGCAAATTTGCCCTTGTTTATCCACTTAAATTCTATTCATGTCACTTTTCTATTTAATCTATATATGAAACTAAAAATTACTTGTTTATTCATATCATTTGAAATTTAGTGAAATAACAACTGTTGTTTTACTAACAACTATTGGAGGCAAAGGTGAAGCATAGTATTTTTTATGGTAACTTTTTAACCAAATTTTACTTTGTTGAAATTTAAAAAAAAAAAAATGCAGAATAGAGCTGAGTTTGAATCCCAATTTTGCTGAAGTTACTTAAATCTTCTTATCTCAGTTTCCTAATTGGAAGTATATGAATTATCTGCAAACTAATTATGGAATTAGAGATGATATGTTTAAAATACAAACCACACATGAACAAAATATATTTTTTCATCATATGTTAATTTTCTCTGCTCTAATACTGAATTAATCAGGCTTCAATAATAGCTTGGGCACAGTACCACAAAAAATATCTTCCAATAGAAATGTATTGTTGGTTAGACAGAAGCTATGTAGCTCATGCAGAATCATGCCAATATACTGTCAAAGCACCACCCCTTTAATTTACCTCTATTAACTAAAATGAGGCAGCAAAGGATAGAAAAGATGTGGGTTGATGATAATGTGGGCCAGAGGGAAGACAGGTTGGGAGATAAGTCTTGGTTTTGCATTTTTAGCTCACTTTGTATCACAAACAAGTGCCATTTTCACTGCCCAGAAAGTAGCTAGAAGCTTCCAGTTTCTCTTTCTTTCTTTCTTTCTTTCTTTCTTTCTTTCTTTCTTTCTTTCTTTCTTTCTTTCCTTCCTTCCTTCCTCCCTCCCTCCCTCCCTCCCTCCCTCCCTCCCTTCCTTCCTTCCTTCCTTCCTTCCTTCTTTCTTTCTCTTTCTTATCTTTTTCTTTTTTTTCAGTTTTGGCCAGGGCTGGGCTTGAACCCCTTACCCCCAGTATGTGGGGCCAGTGCCCTAATCCTCGAGCTACAGTCACCTCCCAGCTTCCAGTTTTCTTAAAGAACACAGCCATAATCTTTCACTTACTATCTGAAAGTTACACACACACACAAATCTTTTTTTCCCCAGAATACAGTAGTGAACATTAAAGAGTTAATGACATTTCTGTGATATATTTTCATGAGTTTAGCATTTTCATTTATCTGATTAAAATCTGTTGTAGATGATAATTATGCCAGGTTTTTCTTAATCATTCAAACATTCAAAAATGATTTTAAAATCTTTAAATGGTGTGTAGCAGATTTTTATTTCTCAGAGGTTTCTTTCTACTTACGGAAACTTTGCTTAAATTATGCCCTTTTGTCATATTCTCCATAAATGTTAAATCAATGCAAAATGAAGGGATTTGTATTTCTAAAAATAACTTCTTTCACAGGAAGAAGAACTAAGGAAGAGTGGAGAAGCCAAATATGCCCACTTGAGTGATGAACTTCATGTATTAATTGAAGTGTTTGCTCCACCTGGGGAAGCTTATTCACGTATGAGTCATGCATTGGAAGAAATTAAAAAATTCCTGGTTCCCGTAAGTGTTTTTTCACTTTTTACAAATATATTTCTCATTGGTTTGTATTTTAGAGTGGGCCTTTGATATTTACTGACTTTTTAAAATGAAATTTATATTGCAAACTAATTATCTATTTATAATAGGGTTGATACAAAGCTAAAATAATATAGCCTATAAAAAAAAAACATTTAGTGCAGGCCCTGGTATGTTGTCACATAGGGATGGTTTGACAGTGGTATTCAGCTTGAGTACGTTATATGTCATGCACCAGTTCATGGCCATGAAGAACAAGACAAACATAAAAACATAAATATGTAATTGAAGTTGTATATTGTTTTCTTGTGTTTTAATGACTTGACATGTCTTGTTATCAATTTATAACTAATAGAAAAAAATTTGCAGGTATAGTAGAAAAGGAAAGAGATTAAATATGTAATATTTAAAAGATGTCAGTACATTAAACTATTCGATGCACTTTTATGTGACTATATGGCAGCTACTGGCTCATTATAAAACAGAATAAAAATAATGAATTTTAATAGAGTCAGACATTTGTTGACTTCAGGAAAAAGTTAGAAAAATAAACTGGACTAAGTGAAGGCAACAGAGGATATCACTCACTTAGTAGGGCAGCAAATTCTGGGTTCCATATTAAGTAGAATTCTCTATTGATTTTCTAAGAAGTAGAGGAATATTAAACAAGTGAAGCTTTTGTAAAAGTGGACAATTTAGCATTCTAGGAAGAGGTTGTTCAAATAGCAATCTTGGCATCAGGATTCTAGTGGGGTGTAAGGTAGTTAGAAGAGAATGCTGAGTAGTTTTCTGAAGTGGCTGACAGAGTCTTCAGGAGAGAAAGAGAGTATGTAAGATTAATTTACACAATGAAGAAACAGTAGATTTCTATTAAGCAGTATACTCAGATGATATGGTGGCTAAGTTTAATTGGTTGGCAGCAATTTTGGCAGTGAGAAAAAAAAAAAAAAATCAGAGAATTTCCAGAATTTCCAGAATGTAAATGCATTAGGAGCTAACCATATCATCTCTTTGTATGTCTAATTTAAAAATTAATTTCTATCAAGGCGAGGTTACAGAGTAATGCCAGACCATTCTGATTATTCTTCTTTAACTTCATATACACACAGAATTTCTGCACAATTTGTTGTCTGGCACTCACCTACTCATCTGCCTAAGCAGATCTCATTTTTCTTAAGAATCACTATGCTATGTTTTCTCTTCCTTTTGCCTACAAACTGAAGGCCTAGTGCTATACTGAGTAACAATTCGATGAGAACAGACTAGAACTGCTTATACTGCTGACTGATTTCATGACTATAGACAAGTCATTTAAATTCTCAGAGCCTCAGCTTATTTATCTTTAAAATGAAGGTAATTATAATTGGCCAACTTCTGTTATAGTTACTGTAAATAGCAAATGAGATAATTCATATGAAAGGACTTGGAAAATTATTAGGCACTATATCAATAAATGGCTTTAATTTATTTTATTGTTATGGTGAATATAAAGATCTAGGAATGACTTTGTGATGTAAAATATGTAACACAAAATAGTATTTCTTTGTTACGTATATATTGGATCTACTCTTATAGGCCAGAGTAGATCCAAAATTGGCCAGGTTACCCAATTTTATTATAAATGTGAATAACATATCTCACTTGCTCTATCATACATCACGATACTTGTAATCATTTCATTTATATCTTCTCCATTGAAATACATATGTATATTTCATATATGTATTTTAACATATTATATATATTGTTGTCAGTGCGTCTCTTGGTCAATACTATATTGCCATCATTTCACATCATGTCTGGCAAAATAAATGTTTGATAGTGTGACTGATGGAATGGGCCAACTAAAAAGTATTAGGAGTGATACAATGGGATAAAATAGCAATCCTGTTCACATTTGGGGAACAATATCCCACAATCAATATGCACCAAATACACAGACCCAGATGAAGAATGAAAATCTTATGTTGGCCAGTGTGATGACCTGTCTCTGTCTCTGTGATCTCATCTCTGTATATCAACTGCTCACTCATTATGCTCCAGCCATGCTGGCTTTTGTTCAACCAACACTATGGTTCATGATTCCTCTCCAAAGTATTGGCATGGCTAAGAATGTTAACATATTTGTACATAACATGTACAGATGCCTAAGTAAAGAATTATAACCAGGAAGGCCAACCTAGGGAAGGGTAGGACTCTGGAATTCCACTGACATCTCCTTCCTCTACAAAATGGAATATCTTTCCATAATAGAACTTTTTACCTTCCTCTTTCTCCTGTATTTTACCCAAAATTTACCAAGCTTGCTCTCTGTCCAGGGGTTGTGATCATCCGAGACTACCAACTTTAGAACATGCAACCTCTTGTTAAATGTCTGAATGCTTTAGGATATTGGAAAACAACACAGTTTCATCACTTTAAATGAATTGTTAAAGACAAAAGAATTGCTCTCAGCCTGCTGGTCTCCAGACACTTTAGTCTTATCAAAACAAGTAGAAGATTAGGTAAAGAAGACATCTTTGATTTGAATATAGCTAATTTTAAATCTCTGATACTTTGAGAAGATCCTGTATTAGTTTTCCTTGCATTTGTTAATTTCTCTTAAAAATACAGCTTAGGATTGTAAAACCAATTATATGATAGTAAAAAAGGTATAAAATACTAAACTAATATGTGATTTAAATAATGTTAATGTGTGTGGTTTAAATAATGTTAATGTGGTCTCCTTCTTTTTATACTGTGTATTCTATAAGAGGTAAACAACTATTACCATTATAATAGTTTATACTATTCCTTTAAAAAAAATTTAATTCAAAGTATTATAGGGAAACAAATATTTTTATTTACATGGATCATTTACAATGCTTGAGTCATGGTTACAAGTGTGCCCATCACTCAGATAGTATTCATTGTACCCTATCCTCTCTTCCCCCCTTTCCTCTGTTTGATTTCCTTTAAGTTTTACTTCCCTATCTAAGCACTTGTGTGCTCCTCAGTTAGTTCTAACTTGAGAGTAAGAACACGTGGTGTTTGTTTTTTCACTCTTGAAATACTTTATCATAATGGTCTCCAGTGCCATCCAAATTGTTGCAAATGGCATTAGGTCATCCTTTTTCATGGCCAAGTAATATTAATTCTGTGGTATACATACACTACTGTGACCTGAATTTATTCTTCAGTAGGTCCTTTGTTTCGGAGATTCAAAGAATGAATCCACAGACCACAGATCAGTGGTAAGACAGGATTTGTTTTACAGAAAAGAATACAGGAAAAGTATCAGAGCTTCTGGCAGAGAGAAAAACCTGAATCTGGAAAAATCTCCCCTCTGCCTGGGTCCTTTGTCTTGGGTATATATACATATATAGCCTAACAAATTAATGGATATAGTCCCTTCCATTGGGGCAAGGTTAATAAATGTGTTGACTTATAAATGAATATAGTCTCTACAGCTCTGAGCAAGATGTCAGTGTGTTCCCAGGCCTATGAGACTTACATGAAATTAACCACACCTGGTAAATGGGGTGTTCCTTGCTCAGCAGAAAGAGCTGAGGGGAGGGAGACAGAGGCAGGGCAGAGACACCACCTGTGCTCCCTGAGCTGGCAACCTGGAGGTGCCTCCCCAGCAGTTGTCTGGGCCCTCTGGCTACTGGAGCCTCCTGCAGCCCCTCTGCCTACCCACCAACCTGCTGGGTCCTCTGCACACTGCTTCCAGAACATCTCCAGGGCAGACACCCAGAAGGTATGACAGGTCCTCCCGTCAGCTCAGCCAGGCCATTGAATTGATGGGTGCTCAGGTTTCCACATCTTTGTAATTGTAAATTGTACTACAATAAACATTTGAGTGCAGGTGCCTTTTTGATAAAATAACTTTTCTTTTGGGCAAATACCCTGTAGTGGGATTACTGGATCAAATGGTAGATCTACTTTTACTTCTTGGAGGTATCTCCATACCATTTTCCATGGTGGATGTACCAATTTTCAGTCTCTCCAACAAAATATAAGTGTTACTTTCTCTCTGCATCCATGCCTGTCCTATTATTTTTGGACTTTTTAATAATAGCCATTCTAATAAGGGTTTTATAGTGTAGACACCAGGAATGCCGTACGATACTGTGGAGGTTGTGTCTTGCACATTTCAAGAGGGTGACATTTATTCTCTAGTACCCTGAACACGACATCCCTTACTCTAACCCTGGTCAGGTGGTTGCCTCAAAATAATGACCCTGCATTTTATTTTCCTAAATTGGCTGAGTCTCACCTTCATTTAAATTGAATTATTAATAGTCTTACTAATGTTTGATTATTAACTCATGATTGAAATATAATATATTGTCTCATAATTAGAAACTATGAACCATTCAACAAAATTCTGCTCATTGAGTGTATATTTATATATCCTTTCATAAAAATAGATGAAAGTATGAAATTTCTACACAAACAGGGAATTAGTTCACAGATAACAAACAAGCGGAATACTTTGTTACGTTCTCCGATAGCTATGTTACCAACGTAGTCAAAAGATCACAATACCCCTTTCTACTGAACCCTGTCATGACCTCAAAAACTTCCCAGCACAGCACACGACACAGCACTGTAAGATGAGTAGAGATGAAAGAACTTGAAAGGTGTTTATCATGCCCAGCTTAAGTCTCCAATGATTATCACTCGAGGTTTGTGTCATTTACATAAAATGTGTATTACTTTTATATGTCTATAAAGTTTTGTAATATGTGTATGTCCTTTTCTTGTCTTACGTATATGACTTTAAGTCAATTCAACACAGAGCAAAACATGCATAATTACAGTTTATATTTTCCTGCATCAGATTGATGTGTTTTGGTGACAGCTGTGATTCCTGAATTGGAACAGTCAGGGCATATTACTTCATTTCAAGTTTGAGACATAAGAAACCTACCAAGAGTCTGACTGGGGAGGAAAAGTAAAATCCTTTTCTTCTTTGTGGTAAAACCAAAACAGAAGAGATTCTTGCCTTCTCTTCTTTAAACACTGTGATCCTAGCTCTGAATTTGGAAAATGGCACTGATTGCTAGTGGCAGTCAGGTAGACACGTAAATAGATGTAAGGAAAATGGGAAAAGAAAGCAAGGTGTTTCCAGTTTAGGAGGTGGAAAAGGATTTAGACTTTTCATGTGCGGAAAAAAGTGTATAAAGTTTTGAAGGACAATAAATGTAAAAATGTGTCCCTGAAATGTAGGCCACAATTGGATAAAAAGTAAAAATTTTGTCAGTCTTTTATGTAATTGAATATGTAGAGAAAACTGTGTATTCAACAAAACCCCATCAGCCATTAACAAATGGCCAGACCTAAGGGGTAGGAGATAGCAGATGCCTTTTGGCTGGCTGATGGCAGGAGTTCAGCACTTAGACAGCAACATCCTACAAGCATGAGAGTGATCAGTTCCAGCATTTTTTTTTTTTTATTATTAGAAAAGAACATAGCTCAGTGCAGACAGGGAAGCTGAATCCATAACCTGGGTGTTATTCCTGACTGTGGTTGTTAACATATTGTCAAGTGTTTCCACATATAGCTATCTTCAAAACCAATTAATTCCTTTTCTTCCTTCTAATTAACCATATTCTAATAGTGTGGTAGCTAATGGTAGTAAAACCACATGTATTCAAGTAATTATTACTTGCTTAGAAACGTTTCCTGCCTTGCTGTAGCACTATCATCAGATTCCAACTTTATTAGGAGATATTTATAATTATCTACTATTGAGTATTTCTTCTTATCTGATAAGTTATAATGCAATGCAGGCCTATATCGTAGAACAAAACCAAAGTCATTGTTACTTCCAGAACAAAATAATAGTATGGATTATTTTATTATTTTCAAAAAAACAAGAAAGCATGAGTATTGCTAATTGACTGACATACCCAAAAGATATGTACATACCAAGTAAAAGAAGTAGTGAATAATTATTTGTGTGTAATTTTTCTACAAACCCTCCTACAAATATTTTCTACTCCTAGTCGGTGCAGATAAACAAATGTCCATCTAAATTCCTTCTTATGAAACAATTTATCGCCAATTATCTCTGTTGGATTCTGGAGTTCTAAAGTCTTCAAGGTCACCCTTTTCATGTGCTTGTACTGTTTTTTTAGGTGCCCAGCATCCTATTTCTGTTTCTATTAGCACCTTGATTTCATCTTGATAAGTTACATCCTCCCCATGAGCTGACATTACCACTAAAAGTACTGCTTCTGCAATTCTATGCACAGTCCTTAACATGGAGACCTAACAACTTCCTTAGAAGTTTATCTTTGTTATCAAAGATCTGTGGTTTCTAAGGACACAGGTTTGATCTTGAAGGCAAGAATCCCATCTCTTAACTTTATCACATTTCTAGTATAAGAAAGGTCTCAGGAGTTTATACAAATATAAACTTTGTATTATATACAAAACATTTATTTTTACTCCTTCAAGAACACGTAAGTACATAATACATATAGGCCAAAGTGGACCTGCACATAGCTTTATAGATGGAAGCACCTGAAATAGACTCATGATTATTGAAGAATTTGGTTTGAAAGAGGAATCAAGGGCAGAAAAGTGGTTCAATAATCAGAGTCTATTAAATAAAATGTATAATTTTTAACTGAGTCAGGAATTTGAAATAGATATAATAAATGTTACAAATTAGTGCCAACATATATTTCTGGACATAAAACATGTTCCAGGTGCAATTCTAAGAATTTGTGTGACATCAATCACTGACTTTATGGAACTTAAGAACCAGATAACTGTTTCCAAAAATTGAAAGGTAAAGATTATAAAGATTTGAAAGATGCTGGAACTGGGAAACCAGATAATAATGTGTTTACATGAGGATGGTGGTGATAGTACAGTAGGCAACACTGATCAAACAGAAAGTGATATTTCTAGGGGAGAGTAAAATCAATTGCTGGTAGAGACCACCATTATATAGATGAGGGTAAGTTATCTAATGAGACGGAGAGAGAAAACAAAAGGGAAAGGGGAAAAGGGAAAAGAGAGAGAGTTGAATTCATTTCTTGAAGATGTTGATGACTTACAGTCAAAGATTCTATTTCACACTGAAAATTTTAAAAATGTACCAATAAAAACTTACAGAGAATAGCATATTTTAAAACTGAAAATTTTTCCAAAATAATGTATTCCTGAAATGTGTCTTCAACTTCTGTTCTAGCAATCAGTTCTTACTTTAAAAACATCTTATTTTGCAACAACGTAAGATACAATATAATATAGACAATACATATACAGTAATACAGTCATATAATACATATACAATAATAGATACAATATTTTGAATTACTCTTCCTTGATTAACTTTTCTCATTTTACTACGCTGAAACTACTTCTTAGCAAGTTACAAGGGAACATCAATAGGTTTCTCCACACAGTATTTAAACTATTAGATATCCAGGGAACTTGGAAGAAGAAACCCTGTTTCTACACAGAATCTTCTATCTCAGCTCTAATCTTTGTGTTGTTTTGTTTACTTTGTATTCATTCTAGCTAATCTCTACAACATAGTGTATGTAAGATGCATATACAAAAGAGCCTTAAACTATAAGTACATGTGGTCGACTAGATGGTCTATGCTCATTGTGGTACAAATAGGAGTTGGTTTTATTTTTTTCTAATTCCTTCCTTCCTTCCTACACTCCTTCCTTCCTTCCTTTTTTTTTTTTCATTCTTTTAAAGGGCCTTGCTTTGTAACCCAGGCTGGAGTGCAGTAGTTAATCAAGCATAGCTCACTGTAATCTTCAACTCCTGGGCTCAAATGATCCTCCTGCCTCAGCCTCCTGAGTAACTAGGACTACAAGTACACACCACCACACCTGGCTGATTTTTATTCTTTTTAATTTTTGTACAGTTTTTTTTTTTTTTTTTTTTTTTTTTTTTTTTTAATTGTTGGGGTGGAA